>BCLG01000137.1:0-17209 GCA_001602295.1 Zoysia matrella
AGGAAAATTCGAATTCTCTCTGACTCAATCCTACAAATAGAAGTATTAATTAAACTAACATCTAAATCTCTGTCAAAAAGACATTCAAATCCAATGAACAAAACAAAAACTCCTGAGAGAGTACCTCTGGTTTCTACATGATTCATATGTGGCGCCGTTGATGTAGGTGGAATCCACCTGCCCCAGAACGCAATCAGCCATTGTCACCATCACGTGCAGGTCGCTGAAAACTGAAGTGCTTGCAGTTGCGCGGGGTCGAGCAGAATCTGCAGAACGTGAAGATCCCACGATGCCCACGCCTGACCTGCTCGGCGACGAGGGCCAGGACGCCCCGGCTGGCCGCACGCGCCCAATTTTTGGCCTGGGATCGATGTCCTGCTTGGCGACGGGGCCACGACGCGCCGGCTGCCCAGCCTCTCGCTTGGGATCGATGTTTCACCTGGGAATCGTGATCGAGGTTTTGCCTGGGGACTCGACGGTTTCCTGGTGGTGAAAGGGCAGAAAGATAGAAAATAGGGTGAGGGGCAAATCAGTCAAAAAAAAGTGAATTAAGGATAAAAAGAAAAGAAAAATTAGAGAAATAAAGATAATGGCACTTATGTGAAGAAAATCACGTTAATTGATGTTATTTTCTAGATGTTTCACTAACTAATGGTGTATTAAGAATTCCCTAAGTAACAAGTGGTGTCACCCGAAAAATCCCGCTTTTGAGAGGTGGGCTTCTTGACTTGCTCGATGGTGCCCTGGCTGGATCTTGCACGAGGTGGTGGGCATGGAGTGCGGCGGCCGGACGTGTGGAGGACGACGGCCCGGAGCAGCGACCGGCGGCGCTGAAGCGGAAGATCAGCATCATTGGAGCGGGAGACCGGCGCTGTTGAGGGGCGAGTCTGACGGCGCGGTGCAAGGTGAAGGACGATGGGGCGTCGCCGGCATCGAGGAGGGAGCAAGGATGACGGGCCGATGGCTGCACGGGGGAGGGCAGCGGCTTGCCAAATGGGGGCGTGGGGCGGCTAGCGCGAGGAAGGAGAAGGCCGGCGCCGAGAGGGTGGACGGCGGGGCGGCGGCGCTAGGCGGTGCATCGCTGGCGTCGAGGAGGGAGGATGACGGGCCGGTGGCTGCGCGTGGTGGCGGCGACGACGGCGGCCTGACTGCGGCGTGGTGGCAGCAGCGACGGCGGCCGGACGGCGGCGGGGTGCCCGCGATGGCAGATGGGGCAGATCGATGGAGGTGATGTGACCAGCCCCAAAAGCTCCCAAAAGCAACCCAAACCGTGCTTTTGAGTCCAGTTCATTTTGAGCTTTTGAAATAGATGGCTACTCGAGAAGCTGAGCTCAAACGCTCACTCTTTCTTTGAGATTTTGGTTTTTGGAGCTGAAAAGCTGAGTAAAAGCCCAAGAACATCTCCGATAGCTATCTATAATCGGTACTGCTGAAAATTAGTTTTAGGAGTACTAAAAAGTTATTGAGAGAAATGCTACTTCCGTTTCAAAATATAATCATTTTTAGGTTTGTATTTGATCAAATTTTTTTAACTTTTACTAATAATATTTAAAAAATTACATAATTTTTAATGTAAAAATATACTTTTTATGAAAGCTTATTTCTAATGAATTCAAAAAAATATAATTTTTATATGATAAAACATTAATAGTTATATATTATTAGTGGTAAAAGAGATAAAAATTTGATTTTGACTAAATCTAAAAATGCTTATATTTTAGAATGGATGGAGAATTAATACCTTTCGTGCCTGAGCATGGGGCGCGACGGCGGTGGTTCGTTGTGGTTGAGCACGGACGAGACGGCAGCGGCTCTCCATTCTGTCGACAAGTAGGCAGGCGACGGGGGTGGCTCGTCGTGACCGGGCAGGGGACGCGATGGTAGCGACTCGCTGTGGCCGAGACAGCGGACCACGAGGGCGGCTCGCTGTGACAGTCAGTGGTGGACCATGGTGGCAACCATCGCCATACTTTAATTAAACATTCAAATTTTATTAGCTATCTTTTTTAACCAGCCATCCACCAACCAACTTTTTTAAAAGGGAAAATTTGGATCTGTGACATCGAAAGATCGTGCCTTTAGAAATTTACCACCGAATCGGACTGGTACACTTATGTAGAGGGGATTCGATTCTTACCCTGGTAGACCCTCATGAACATCCATTCCATCCATCAATCCTCAGATCCAGCGGCATCAACTTACACCTAACCAAAAAAAAAAAAAAAAAACCTAGGGTTACACGATCATGGAAAACGAAGCAGGAAACTCCAAATCGAGGGAGGAACAGAGTTAGCATGGCTTACTTGCCTTTCTCATGCCAAATGGGAGCAGGGAGGCAGCCAATATGGTCATAATCGCCTGGTGGCGGAGGAGGAACAGAGGAGGGCCTGTGAGTGAGTGAGAATGAGAAGAATGAGTTTCTAGACGATAGCTGCACATGAATGGAGGCTCAAGGGAAAACTTGTCTGTTCACTTTGCATATCGAATTAAAAAAAAATGAAAATCATATAAACGTTGACAGAACTCGACGGAATGCTATATTTCTAAAGATTTGAATCTTTCAGTGCTACATAAATGTACTAGACCGATTCTGTGATAAATTTCTAAAGGCGTGATCTTTCGATGTCATAGATCCAATTTTCCCTTTTTAAAAACTCAAAAGTAAAAGCTCAAATAAATAAGGCCTAACTCATCGGCGTCGAGATTCCACACTGCAGCCTAACCTAATCGGCAACTCTCACCACCTTTGCCTCCATCGTCTCTCTCCACCACACTGTGAAGGTGACTTCTTTCCTCATGTGTCTCCTCCCCTATGACCTAGAGAATTTTTATTGTTTTTGTCGGGGTCATATACCCCAGGTACCTATCGCCCGGGGTTACTCGACAGCCCAGCTATGGTATGTGGCCCATCTACGACGACCGACCCACGTTCCTCGTGGGCTAAAACAAAGATCCCTGTATGTTTCTGCTAAGCCCAACCCAGAGGGTCCGACGCGTCCAAAGACAGAACCCCCGTGGGTCGAAGGCTGCGTAACAACAAGGCTTGACCCGATGGCCAAGTAACCGACTTACTTTTCCGACCTCAAGGTCGAGCGACCAACCCGCGATAAGGCCCTGCCAGTACAGAGATTTCTGACACTATACAGAGGAGACAAGGAGGTCAAGCAACCTCTATCCCCCTCGGCGCTGAACAGGGGACAAACGAAGGACACTGATGAGGACAGCTAGTGCCATAGGACCGTCAGACACCATGGAATCACCAGAGGACTATTTTCGAAGATGCCAGTGGCCCACCTGTAAGAGGAAGTCTAGTTCCATGCGAGCCAAGTTTAGTTGCGGCCCCCACTCGTCAGGGAGCTGCCCGTTTCACCCGCCTTGTAACCTCAGTCCGGCCCCTATATAAGGGCCCGTCGAGGACCCACATAAGACGAGATTAAGCAATTGATAGAGTTTGATATATGTCCACATAGGCGTGCTAGGGACTCTGCTCGTGCAAGAGCCCTTCCGCCATTGTAAACCACTTGATCATACGTGAGCTCATCGTTTCTGACCCCTGGATGTAGGGTATTACACTTTGCGGTGCCCTAAACCAGGTTACATTTTTAAGTCCTCTGTGGATTAGGTCATGTCAGCAAGGAAGAAGCGCACTGTACCCCTCCGATCGTATAAATTCATACTGTGCTGGTGTATGAAACACTGACAGTTGGGACACCAGGTAGGGGTATTCGTGGTGTGCCTCGCTTCATCATCGATGGCTTCGATCTTCACCATGGTGAGAGAGTCTTCAGTCTCTCAACTTTGTCTTGGGAGGTTCACGATCGCCTTCACTCTAGACAGCAAGTCGTGGCACGTCCCCGTCTTTGCCGTTGGCCCGACCTTCCGCTTCAGGAGCCTGAACTTCATCGCCAACTCTGACGGTGAGCTCCATCTTCGGGTGTTGCGTGCCAAGCGCACGGCTTGGCGTCGTCAAACCCGCACTGTGCTGGGTCATGATCCAACGCGCGAGTGCTTCATGCTTCACGGTACGAGTGCTAGGGGTACTCCCCTCGGTGCAACGCCTGTCAGCAACACTTCATCGGGACATCGAGCAACCAGTATCGTAGAGGAGGCCCTGCGGCGCAGATTGTCCGCTCATAGGCCAACTCCGCCTGACATGAGGGGTCGGCGCGCAAATCGCTGCCTTCGGCCACCGTCAACCTTCAAAACTGAGCCCGCATCGCCTACCAACAGATCATGGCAGCGAACATGCCTACTTTCGACTGTGCGATCGACAACGTGGTGGCAGCTGTGAAAATTCTACACGAGTCTGTAACTCCAGTGCATCCCATGGTCGTCGAGACCCATGATCGTCTTTGTGCCTTCCTCGACGCTACGCTCCAGCAGGAGGGGACCAAGATACCTCCACCTCCACCGCCACGGTCCGAGGTCCGTAGCAGCCACTGACCAGGTGGTAGGGCGGAGCGGTCAGACTCTCCACCCGCTTCCATCCGACGGCGCCTCGGCCCCGACCATGACGTTCGTCACACCATCGAAGCTCGGCAACAGGCCAAAAATGACTTCCACGCTGAATCGCACCGGGAACGAACTCTCGGGTACTTCGACCACCATCGTCGGAGACGAACTTCAGATTACCACGATCACCGATGCAGCCACAACCGTTCTCGGAGCCCTAGCCCCGACAGGGTCGCGCCCCGGGCCTTCGGACACGCCATCCGACGCGCGCAGTTCCCACTCGAGTTCCCACTCGTTTTCGTGCGTCCGCCAACATCACCAAGTACGTCGGCGAGTCGAATCTGATCCACTGGCTCGAAGATTACCGCCTTCCGTGCTGAGCAGGAGGGGCGGATGACCTGTTTGCCATTCAGTACCTGCCACTCTTCCTGGCCGACTCGGCTAGGGGGTGGCTCGAGCACTTTCCCTCCGATTGCATCCGGGATTGGTCTGACCTTCGTCGAGTCTTCATCGGCAACTTGCAGGGGACCTACACGTGCCCGAGGAACTCCTAGGATCGGAAGAATTGCAAGCAGCAGTTCAGAGATTGCTCTGCAACTACATCCAGCGTTTTTCGCGCAAGCAAAACGAGCTGCCCAACGTGAGCGATGCCGATGTCATCAACGCCTTTCACCTGTGACGCGACTTCCAAGACCCTCGTCCACAAACTCGGGTTTAAAAACCTTTGGATGGCCTGCGCACTACTCGACATCGCCACTACTTTTGCCACCGGGGAAGAGGCTACTTTGATCGAGGCCGAGACAAGGACAAGGAGAAATCCAAGTCCGACGCAAGTCTGATCACCGCTTTGACCAGCGCTACGACCGTCGGGATGACCAGGACGGTGGCGGCTCGAACAGCAAGAAACCCAAGAAGGGTCGACAGCACGACGACGAGTTCGTGGGCGTCACCGAGGGACGACTCCGACCCCAAGCCAAAGCTTCGCTCAACACGACCACTACTTCGAGAAGCTTCTCGATAAGCCATGTCCAAACCACTCTACTCCAGTCCAGCACCTCTACAAGGATTGCCGCCTGATGGAGCACTTACTGAGGGGCCACCTTCGGACCCAACCATGCCAACCTCTACGTCCCGACCCCCGGGAGAAGGGCACTAAGGAGAACACCGACCCTGCCTTCCCCGAGCCTGAGGGCTGGCTTATGATTTTTGGCGGGCTGTGGGCTTACGAGCCTCGAAGCCGCTAGAAGTTGATCTGGCGAGTGGTCAACATCGCCGACCCCGCCATTCCAACCTACATCAAGTGGTCGGAAGAACCCATCACCTTCGACAGATTCGAACATCCCGATAGGGTGCCTCAGCTAGGGCACCTTCCTCTCATGCTCGACCCCATCGTCGAGAACACATGCCTCACCAAAGTCTACATGTACGACGACAGCACTCTAAACATCCTCTACATCGACACCTTCAACGCCATGAAGCTCTCACGACCGGACCTCTGGTCGAGCCACACTCCATTTCACAATGTGATCCCAGGGGATAGCGTTGTTCCTATGGGTCAAATCGACCTCCCAGTCACCTTCAGCGACCGCAACAACTTCAGGACCAAGACGCGCTCACCTTTGAGGTGGCCAACATCATCGGAACATATCATGCCATCCTCGACCGACCCTGCTACGTCAAGTTCATGGCTGTCTCCGACTACGTCTACCTCAAGCTGAAGATGCCAAGGCCCAAGGGTGTCATCACTGTGGCGTCTCACATCACACAGGCGCTCGTCTGTGAGCAAGAAAGCTTTGAGCTGGCTTTTTCTCTCTTGGCGTCGGCTGAGCTTGAGGAGATCCGCAAGTCCAAAGAGTCGGCTCCGATCCCGATCCCGACCCTTGACTCCAAGCCTTCAACCTCTACGTCCTTCGAATCTGATAGCGACTCCAAGGAGATCATCCTCTACTCGTCTGACCTCGCCAAGAGGGCCAGGGTTGAGACAGCACTCTCTGACAAATAAGAAAGCGCGCTCGTCGACTTCCTCATCCAGAATCGAGACATCTTCGCCTAGGCACCTTGCGACATACCCGACATCTCGAAGGAGGTCGTCGAGCACTCCCTCAACATCAAGCCTGGATCCCGGCCTGTACGACAACTACTTCGATGCTTCGACGATGAGAAGAAGAAGGCCATAGGGAAAGAAATTACTAAGCTACTCGATGCTAAGTTCATTTGTGAGGTCTACCACCCGAGTGGCTAGCCAACCCTGTAATGGCCAAGAAAAAGAATGGAAAATGGAGGATGTGTGTTGATTATCTGAGTCTCAAAAAGGCATGCCCAAAGGATCCATTTTCTTTGCCGCGCATAGATCAGGTGGTCGATTCCACCGCCGGCTGTGAGACCCTTAGTTTTCTTGATGCGTACTCTGGGTACCATCAGATTTCTATGCGAGGTTTCGACCAGCCCGCCACCTACTTCATCACTCCGTTCGGCTCTTTTGCTACGTCACAATGTCGTTCGGGCTGAATAACGCTGGCGCAACCTATCAACGCTGCATGCAAAAATGTTTCCACGACCAACTTGGTCGGAACTTTGAAGTCTACATCGATGACATCGTTATCAAGACCCGAAAGATCGACGGCCTTATCGCCGACCTGGAGGAAACCTCTGACAGTACCGCGTCAAGCTCAACCCCGAGAAATGCGTATTCGGTGTTCCCTCGGGCAAGTTGCTTGGGTTCGTTATATTCAAGCATGGCATTGAAGCCAATCTCAAAAAGATAGCGGCGATCCTGAATATCGGCCCCATCAAGAACGTCAAAGGTGTCCAAAGACTCACTGGGTGCCTCACGGCCCTCAGCTGCTTTATCTCCCAACTCGGTGAGAAGGCAATGCCTTTTTACCGACTGATGTGCAAGTCCGACCATTTCACCTGGACTGTCGAGGCCTAGGAAGCCTTTGATCAATTGAAGACCCTACTGTCAACACTACTGATCCTCGCTTTGCTAACCCCCAGTGAGGTTTTGCTCCTCTATATCTCTGCAACTTCCAAGGTGGTCAGCACTGTCCTTGTCGTCGAGCGCTCAGAGGAGGGCCGGGCTTTAAAAGTCAAGCGGCCTGTTTACTTCGTCAGCGAGGTCCTCGCCGACGCCAAAACCCGCTACACACAAGTGAAGAAGCTGATCTACGCCGTCCTCAGCACCAAGCGGAAACTACGACATTACTTCGACAGCCACGCCATCCTGGTGGTCACAAGCTTTCCACTCGGAGAGGTCGTCACCAACAAAGATGCGATAAGACAGATCACCACGAGGGCAATGGAGCTCATGGGCCACGACATCTCCTACGTACCGCGTCAAGCCATCAAATCTCAAGTCCTCACTGACTTCATCGTCGTGTGAACCGAGGCCCAAGAGCAGCTGACCCCTGCTGACCTCGAACACTGGATCATGTTCGTCGATGGCTCCTGCATGCTTTAGGGCTTGGGAGCTGACATCGTCCTCATCAGTCCGAAAGATGACAACTTTCACTACGTTCTTCAGATTCACTTACGTGCCTCAAACAACGTCGCCAAGTATGAAGCTCTCCTTCACGGTCTTCAGATAGCAATCACCCTTAGCGTCCAACGACTCTACGTAAAGGGCGACTCCGAGCTTGTTGTAAATCAAGTCATGAAGGCCTCAATCTGCCGTGATCCGAAGATGGAAGCTTATTGCCAGGAGGTTCGTAAGCTCGAAAACAAGTTCGACGGGCTTGATCTACACCATGTTCTACACCGCGACAACGAAGTGGCTGAATACCTCGCCAAGGTGGCCTCGGGACCCCGTCGCCGACAATGTTTTCCTTGAAGTCCTCACCAAGCCGACCATCGAGATCAAGGACGAAGAGACTGACCCTTCGCTGGACGCCCTGGTCGGCGAGCTGGCCCTGACCCTCGAGTCAGAGAATTTTTCCATCATTCCCAACTGGTCCCAAGATATTTTTGCCATCCTCCAGGATGGCACACTCCCAACCGACACTAACGAAGCCCGACGCATCTCCCGATAGGCCAAGGCCAACACCATCATCAACAACGAGTAATACAAGCGAAGCACGAGAGGTGTTCTTCAATGCTGCATCCCTTGGGTAGAAGGTCGACACATCCTCAACGACATCCACTCGGGAATTTGTGGGCATCATGTCACCCCAAGGACCTTGGTGGGAAAAGTTTTTCGCCAGAGATTTTATTGGCCTTCAGCAATTGCCGATGCCAAGCAATTAGTCCGCTTTTGCTGAGGGTGCCAGTTGTACGCCCAACAGACCCACCTGCCAGCTCAAGAACTCCAAACGATCCTGATCACCTGGCCTTCGTGGTCTGGGCCTCGACATCCTCGGCCCTTTCCAAAAAGCGCCTGGGGCTTCACCCACCTCTTCGTCGCAATCGACAAGTTCACTTAGTGGATTGAAGCAAAACCGGTGCCCTGCATCAGCGTCGACCAAGCAATCGAATTCTACTACGACATCATCTGCCGCTTTGGGGTCTCGAACTCCATCATCACCGATAACAA
The DNA here is from genome assembly GCA_001602295.1 of Zoysia matrella. NCBI lineage: Eukaryota > Viridiplantae > Streptophyta > Magnoliopsida > Poales > Poaceae > Zoysia > Zoysia matrella. The sequence continues at coordinate 8,981 of BCLG01000137.1, forward strand.
CGCACAGTTCACCAATTGGCTATTCCATCTGACTCGACTTCGCATCCGTGGCCCATCTGAGGACCAACGGTGAGGTTGGACATGCCAATGGCATGGTGCTCCAGGGGCTTAAACCCTGACTCTACGACTAAGTCGAGAATGAAGCCAGCCAATGCGCCCAGGAACTCCCCTCCATGCTCTGGGGCCTGTGGATGACCCCCAATCGGACGACGGGTTTCACCCTGTTCTTCATGGCATTTGGCGCCGAAGACGTTTTGCCGACTGACATCGACTACGATTTTTTGCGAGTCTAGGCCTACAGCGAAGAAGCATCGGAGGCAGCGTGGCAAGACGCCCTGAACCAACTTGATGAAGCATGCAACATCACCATCCTGCGGTAGGCTAAGTACCAGTAGAGTCTCCGTCGACTACACGCTTGGCGGATCAAGGGTCGGGCATTCAACGTCGGCGACCTAGTCTTGAAGAGAGTCCAAACTAGGGCCAGGAATCACAAGTTGTCACTCGCCTGAGAAGGGCCCTTTGTAATCAAGCAAGTTCTAAGGCCCAGTGCCTACAAGCTGGGGACCGAGAGCGGCAAAGAGCTCGCAGTGCTTGGAACATTGAAAACTTGCGTCGTTTCTATGCATAATAAAGTCAGTTAAGTCTCTTGAGCATATCTTGTCTCTTTTCATTCTGGTAGGTGGCGCGCGACTGAAAGGCTGACCCCCGCTCGCCTGGGGGGCTATCTGAGAGTGTCCCTTGCGACATGTTCGCTGACCCCTCGCGATGAGCTCGCTTGGCAGGCCCCGAAACCTCCCGCTCGGTGGTCGGTCCATGCACATTTGGAAGTTAAATCTCGACCCGCGTTGGCGTGAACTCCGAAAGTTCCCTCGGGTCGGCGCGATTTAACTGAGAACAGCGCTGCGGACCGACCCCATTGTTTCCATTCTCAGGTTTCATGCTTCCCGTTTTGCTCATGCTCCGCGCCTCCTTTTCGCTTCAGGCCCCAGCTTGGTCCGCGCAAGTTTCGAAGTTAAATCCCGACCCGCGTTGGCGTGAACTTCAAAAGTTCCCTCGGGTCGGCGCGATTTAACTAAGAACAACGTAGCGGTCCGACCCCACCATTTTCGTTCTTAGGCTCTGCGCCTTTCATTTTCATTTTAAGGCTTCGGCTTTGTTTCTTGGGAGGCTCTACTTCTGAACCTGCGTCAAGCGCGCGGGTGACCCTTGGGCGTGCAAAGTAAATTCTAAGTACTAGCGTTTGAGTCTTTCCTCGCGGCTGACGATCGACGACCCGGGTTGGTGACGCCTTACGGCTGCATTGAGTCCGACACTCAACCCTACGGACTATACCCGACTTGGTCGCTCAGTCAAACGTCCAACGGATGAAAAAAACACGAAGTTGCAAAGAAGGTTACACGGCATGAGCACGGGTTGGAACAGAATTCATTACTACTAAGTATCTTACAAAAGATGTCCGAGTACATCACAAAATTATTACAGGAAAACAAAAGAAGACCTAAATATATGAATTCTGGGGCGCCGGCGGAGGATCCCGGGGTCGGGTCAGCATTGAGCCGAACCTATCCCGCACGAAGTTTGCTGACTCGAGGGCAGCGCAGAGGTCTGCCGCTTGGGGCCGCACATCCTCTATCAAGCACGTGATCTCCGCGTTTGGGGTGTCAGCAGCGAAGCCCTCAGGAGGCACGCGCGAGATCTATCCTCGGCTAATGCGACGCCGCGTGCGCCAAGGCCAAAGACGCCCCATCTTGCAGAGCACCAGTCAGCACGGCGGCGATCAGCCAGTGCAGGTACGTCAACATGTACTCGGCATAGTCCATCGAGACTTTGACCTCGCGTACCCTGATGAAGACAGCTGGGAGCAGGCGGCGCACGGCCGCCATCAGGTTCTGGAGGGTGAGGATCATGGCTGCAATGTGAAACAAAGATGAGCGGCCGACTTCACATCGACACTTCAACAGACATGATCTACAAATGCAGATGCTGTCGCGTTCCTCCATGTCGATGCTGGTGGCGGTATTCGCATCCTCCACCTCCTATCACGCGCGGGCCACGTCCTCGTCGGAGGACAGGCGTAAGTCCTTCAGCTCCGCTGTAAGCTTTGCGATTTCGCCCTCCACAACCACGAGCTTCACCTCGACGGCGGTCCGCTACTCCACCGCCTTCTTCGCCTCCGCCTCCACTCGCTCGGCCCGCTGCTTGAACTCTGGACAAGGCGATCGACTTTAACTCCTAGCTCCTAGGGTAAGAGGGGGTCAGGAACAGAGGTCGGGAGAATGACACTTACGGACAGCAGCAAACTGCGTGGTGGTAAGGGCGGAAGAGAGTTTCTTCTTCTCCCAGCCACTTGGGCTTCTGCTCGAGCAGCCCGGGCCTCTTGTTGTGCCGCCAAGGCCTCCTCTCGAGCGGCCTTGGCCTCTTCCGGCACGGCCTTGACCTCGCGGTGGAGCCGGTGGGCATTCTCCGACGACGCCTCTCGGCCGACCCAAACCCGGTCCAGCACTATGCGGAGGGACTCCACTGCAGCCGTCGGCTCCGCGGGAGTGGCGGCCGGAGACGACACTTGGCCGCCTCCACTGCCCTCCATCACCAGCTTTGCAGAAAGGATAGCCGGGGAGGACGCTGGGTCGCCTCCCCCCGACTGCCATCTCATCACCCCTCTCGGCACCTATGACCGAGAGGGACGGGATCACCACTCCTTCTGTAGCCTCTCCCCGACCCTCGGCGTCTATGCCCGAGGGGGAGGCTGCGGGTCTTCCGCAACCGCAACCACACCTTGACCCTCGGCAGGGCCAGGGGAGGCTGCGCAACTTCTTCAAGTACCGACGCGCCGGCCTGTGGGTCTTGCTGTTGAGGACTCGGACACGGTGGGCCAATTGGAACACCCGCCACCGCCACCGCCACCGCCACCGCCGTGGGGTCCGAACCCTCTTCGCCGACATGCGGCACGCCGACCGCCGAGACAGAAAGGGCAACAGCCGCCCTACAAAAAACAGACGAGATAAGTTCACTACTTAGCTAACGCTCACTTCGACAAAAAGAGAATGCAAGTGCAGGCACTTACACTTTTGACTGGCGGATCGGGATACGCCGGTCATCGCCAGTGATGGTTGCCTGGCCCCCGAGGCGTGGGTAGTCACCGCCGCCGCCACCCGCACGGACGGCGGCACCGAGTGGACGAACGGGTCGGCCCCGAGGATGACGCTCGACCCGCCGAGCCTGATTCTCTTCAGGGGGTCGGAGGGGCCGAGTCAGACTCAGTGTCTGACCCAAAGTCACGAAGGTCGTCCGACCCCTCCGACGATGACACTTGAACTAGAGCACCCGCCGCTTGCGCGGCCAAGGCGGTCACCTCTGCCCGCGTCGGCTGAGGGGCCGGGCCAAAGACCTGCACGACCAGGCCTCCTGGCTTTGGCCGACCAGAGGATTTCTTGTATGATCTCTTCTTGGAGCCTAAGCCGACGCCTCTGGCAGGTTGGGAAGCTGCAGCTGTCGCCGATGACCTCGACGCTCAGGTCGGGGCCAGCGCTGCACGGGCGGTCGTTGAAGACCGACCCGCCGCCGGAGACGTTGGCACTGGAGGAGAGGGAGCGCTCGCCGGCACCGCTGCCGGAACATGCGAGGAGGACGCGCTCGCCTGAATCGAGACGGACAACAAGATAGACCGACGGCTACAGTCATCAAGCTACAAGTAACAAAGAAGGAAATCGGCTTACCCAACGCGCGGACATCGGCCCCGGCCCTCTCATGAGGTCCGCCTCCTCGTATCCTTTGAACATATGGGTGACGTGACTCGCGATGTCGTTGCTCGTCAGATCGTCTCCGATCACCAGGCGCGTGTCATCCTGGGCACCGGTGTACTCATCCATCCGCTGCTTGCAACGTTGGAGCAGGCGCACAAGACGACGCAGGAAGATGATGGCCACCTTGATGGCCGACAGCCTGGCCTCCCAGAGCTGCCTAATCCGATCGAGGTAGGGGGCCAGAACCTGCACCTCCTCGTCCGACGGCGAGGAAGTCCACAAGTCGACAGTCACGGTGGTCTCATCACAGAATGCTGGGATCCGGGGGCCGAGATTGCTGGTGTAAAACCACTAATCGTCCCAGCCCTTCAACAAGTTCTTCAGGGGCATGTCGAGGTACTCGCCTGATGGCGTGCTCTGGAGGCAGATGCTGGCGCACCCGTAGCGCGGGCTGTTGCGTTGCGCGCGCTGCCCAGCCGCGTCACGATGAAGAAGTACCTCCACATGTTGGTGTGTGGAGGGATCCCGAGGAAGGCCTCGCAAAGCGTGATAAAAGGCGCGATGTGGAGCACCCCGTTCGGGTTGAGGTGGTGGAGGCCGACCTGATAGAAGGTGAGGACTCGCGGATGAATCTGCAGCATGGGAGCCCGAGCCCGCTGTAGTGGAAGGAGAGGAAGGAGACGATCTGATTTGGCGCGGGGGCTGGGACCTATTGCTGCGCCGCCGGCCTCCAGCTGATGATGTCCCGCTTCTGGAGGAACCTCTTCTCCATGCGGTCCCTCAGGATGTCATTCGACACGTTGGATGCCTTCCACTTGGGGGGCCATGGCTGCTGCTACGGCGACGACGGCAAACGACGAGGTAGAGACGAAAGCAAAGAAGGTTAAGAGCGTAGAAGAAGGCAAGAGCACGAGGAGGACGAAAACTAAAGGCAACGGCAGGAGTGGGTTTCAAAATCCCTTCCGGCCGCTTTTATAACCGAGGGAGGCGAACTGTTCCGTCCTGTGGTTCTCGGGACACGATCCCATGAAGCAACGGGGAGTTACTCCCACGTAATGATGGGCGCCCAAACCGTCAGGCACCCACAATCTTCGCACCCTACCCGCCGATAGGTGGGCCCGGCACAAAGCCCTTGTCATGTCCGCCAACCAAAGTGACGTAAGCCCGCCTGTAGACGCCTGCCAGGTGCAGTGATTGCTCAGACGACGCCAGACGGACAGGACATGCACGCGCGGACCGCGGCGCTAGGTGGTGGTTCAACTTTCGAGAACCACTCATTGCGCGCCCCATGGCCACGTCGGAAGCCCGGACTCAAAGCACTGGGGCGATCGGGGGACCGGCCGCCAAACCGTCCACCCACGATTTCCAAAACCCACCCGCCGACAGGTGGGCCTAAGGCAAACTCTCGTTGCCTCTGCTGGTCAAAGTGACATCAGCTTGACTGCGTGCGCCTACCACGCGCAGTAATTGCTTGGCTAGTGCCAGACGGACAAGACGCGCACACACAAATCGCCGCGCGGGGCGATGGTTCAAATTTCAAAAACCAGTAACCGTCCTCCACGTGGATGTGACGGGACCCGAACCCGTATATTAAGGCAGTCACGGATCGGCTGCCGAGCCATTCGGTCGGACCCCTGCCCTCGAGCATTGATCACGGAGTATGGCCAATCCGCTTGGCCCATCTTAGGCGCAAGTGCTGGTCACGAACATACGACTGATCCGACCGGTCCGTTCTAGGCACTCAACACAAACCCGGCTACGAATAAAGCCGGTCCTGACCTCTGATGGTCAAGGAATTCAAGTCCCGCCTGTCCGACCGAATCGTTCAGGAGTGAAGGGCATTAGAATCAAAATTTCTATTTAGACCCCCTGATCGACCTTACGGATCGCCCAGGGGCTCGGGGGCTACGCCCTACGGGTGTGCTCGCGCGCACCCGTAGGATCGATTACAACACTTCGACGCATCAAACCCCTCGATCGACCCTACAGATCGCCCGAGGGCTCACAGGCTACGCCCTACAGGTGCGCTCGCATGCGTCCGGAGGATCAACTTTGAAGAACAACGACAAATCAGCCCCTCAACTGACCCTACAGATCGCTCGGGGGCTTTGGAGCTACACCCTACAAGCGCGCTCGCGCGCCCCCGTAGGAACGACATGAAGGACAATGACGGAACGACTATAACGATGCATCGGACCCCCCAGCTGACCCTCCAGTTCGCCCGAGGGCTCAGGGCCATCCCCTACGGGTGCGCTCGTGTGCACCCGTCGGACCGATCATCGGAGATTGACTACAATGCCCGCTACGAATCAGCCCTGCACCGCCTCAACAGGATTGCAAACGATGCAGGGCTCAGGGGCTACTGTCGGGGTCATATACCCCGGGTACCTACGGCTCAAGGTTACTCGACGGCCCAGCTACGGTATATGGCCCATCTACGTCGATCGGCCCACGTTACTTGTTGGTCAGAAGGAAGATTCTCGTAATTTTCCGCAAAGCCCAACCCAGAGGTTTGGGCGCGTCTAAGGATAGAAGCCACGCCGACTCCCGTGGGTTAGGGGCTGCGTAACGACAAGGTTTGGCCGACCGACGGCCAAATAACCGACTTACTTTTTTGATCTCTGGGTCGGGCGACCAACCCGCGACAAGCCTCTGCCAGTATAGAGATTCCTAACACTATACAAAGGAGGCAGGGAGGTAAAGCAACCTTTGTACCCCTCGGCACTGAACAGGGGACAGACGAAGGACACTGACTACGACAGTTAGCACCATAGGACCATTAGGCGCCAGGGAATCGTCAGAGGATTATTCTCAAAGTGCCGGTGGCCCCACCTGTCAGAGGAAGTCCAGTTCCGAGGGAGCTAAGTTTAGTTGCGGCCGCCACTCGTCAGGGAGCTGCCCATTTCACCCGCCTTGTAACTCCGGTCCGGCCCTTATATAAGGGCCCGTCGGAGACCCCGTAAGACGAGATTAAGCAATTGATAGAGTTTGATACACGTCCACATAGGCGCGCTAGGGACTCTTCGTGTGCGAGAGCTCTTCCGCCATTGTAAACCACTCGACCATACATGAGTTCATCGTTTTCGACCTCTAGATGTAGGGTATTACACCTCGCGGTGGCCCTAACTAGGTTACGTTCTTGAGTCCTCCGTGGATTAGGCCATATCGGCAAGGAAGAAGCACACCGTACCCCCTCCGATCGTATAAATTCGTACTGTGCCGGTGTACAGAGCACCGACAGTATTTTTTCCATCGCGTTGGATCCACAGGGAAGGTTTTATAAAAAATTACTATGTTATGAGAGAAGTCCACAGGAGGAGAAGTCATATCCCATCACCGTTCGCATTGTATGCCACCCCAGGATAGTGGTGTTTCCTAGCGGGTGGACCACATATGCTATGGTATATCTAAGATTTTAGGTGTGCATTAAAATATATATAGATTATACTGTTTTATATAGGATTTATACTAAATTATATATGCAAAAAATATTATGATATACTCTTATTACGATCCTAGGTACGCAGCTGATCCAAAACCTCCTCTAAGTCAAGAGGCAACGGAAGCCCGTCGGGGAAACTCACTACTCCCTAAATTCTGGTAAGATTTGGATGTTGAGTAAAATCAATAATGATTTCAGCTGACCGAAGAAAAGGTTTTCGTATAAAAAAATTCAAGTAATGAAGTAATTAAAACTTGGAGTGGAATTGGTTCAGAAGTAGGGTAGGCTATCATTTTCGCTCTCGTTGTCCGTCCCCCTCCCCTGTTAGATATTGAGAATCTTTTGTCTGTTTGATGGTGACTTTTGATTTTATTGTTTCGTGTTGTTATCAAGCAACACTGTTGCATGTGGCTGAAACCACGTTGGGAATGCAGAATGGAGGATATTTTCCTGTTACCAACTCCTTCATTTTTTAATTATTATTATCATTTAGTTTTAACGTTATACTTACTATGTATTTCATTAAAAATATGAAAATATTATATATTTGTTTTATACTTTGCTTTATCATTAAAGGTTTTTGAAATATAGCCTATAATTTTACACATTTTAGTTACTTTTTTAATAAGATGAATGGTAAAAGTGACTTAAAAATTAACGATGACAGCAAAAAAGAGAAAGTATATTTTTTATAAAATTGAACTGACTCATATCAAATATCCATGTAATTTCTTTATGTAAATTGTCAGTTTGAAAGAACCCTGAACATGAGATATTGTTTGAGCAAATCTCTCATGAGCCCTTGGAAAAAAATCGTAATCCCTTCTTAGCCATATTTTTCCTTCTGTGCCCCCAGTTGAGATTTCCCTTCTAGTATATACTACTCTCAAGTAGAAAAATACCGTGAAACACTTCTTCATTAAAGATGTAACATGAAAATATTATTTTATAAAATAATAGATAGCAAAAGAGAATTATTGAGATTTTGTTTTCAGAATTTTAACAAGTTCTTTAATGTATCTAAATACAAAGGTATGTTGAATT
>BCLG01000137.1:17343-38683 GCA_001602295.1 Zoysia matrella
TGTGCCCCCAGTTGAGATTTCCCTTCCAGTATATACCACTCTCAAGTAGAAAAATACCGTGAAACACTTCTTCATTAAAGATGTAACATGAAAATATTATTTTATAAAATAATAGATAGCAAAAGAGAATTATTGAGATTTTGTTTTCAGAATTTTAACAAGTTCTTTAATGTATCTAAATACAAAGGTATGTTGAATTCGTGTGAAATTTTAATTCATAATATATGTTGGATTTGTAATGGACCTAATTACATAGTTATTCATTGTTAAATGCTCTATATAAACACAGATATTGAAACAATTGAAGTAAACTTTGCTTGAGCTATACAAAAGAAGAAAAACAAATACCTAAACGACACAAAAAAAAACCCCCTCAATAGTGGCATATAGAGGAATGTACAGAAGGCAAAATGATTTTTCCAATGAATGAGAAGGCATTGAGATTTTTTCAATGTCCCACGAAGGATTTACTCATATTGTTTCTGGAAGAAACATATCAGAAAATTCGTCAGAAGCAGTGGGTTTGGGGCCTCAAAAGTGTGCAGTTGATTCTTATTTTTAAGACTTGTCGTAGGAACTCTGATGTTAAACCGTAATTGGTCATCGTTATAAGCTAATTGAACCATCAAGGTGTCAGATGATTAATATGAACTTGTCGTCAGAAAATTCTTAGTTGATGGTTTAAACTACTAGATCTGAAGTTCGCCATGGTCCCCTGTCCAGGTTCTTTGACAAGGCAGCTGTTGTAGCAGCAGAGTCCAACGAAAAAGGTGCAGCAGCACTGACGAACCCATGCAGGCTCTGCACGGTGTCCCAGGTGGAGCTGAGGATGCTTCTCAGGATGTTCCCAATCTGGACATCGATGATCCTCTTCTTCGCGACCACCATTCAGATGTCGTCCACGTTCATCGAGCAGGGCGCGGCCATGGACAACCGTGTCGGCCCGTTCACCCTGCCGCCCGCATCCCTGGGGACCTTCGAAGTCATCAGCATCATGATCTGCGTCACCGTCTACGACGCCGTCCTAGTACCGCTGGCGCGACGCGTCACCGGCAAGGACCGCGGCCTGTCGCAGCTACAGCGGCTCGGCGTCGGTCTCGTGCTGTCCGTGGTCGGCATGGTGTACGCGGCGTTGCTCGAGGCGAGGCGGCTGGCGCTCGCACGGGCGGCTGCGCCAGCGATGAACATCATGTGGCAGGCGCCGGCGTATGTAGTGCTCGAGTTCTTCTACGACCAGTCGCCAAGCGGCATGAAGAGCCTCGGCACCGCGCTGGCGCAGCTCACCGTCGCGGTGGGAAACTACGTCAACTCGGCTGTAGTCGGCCCCGTGGCGGTGGTGACGGGACGTGGCGAGAAGCCCGGGTGGATCCCGGACGACTTGAACGAGGGTCATCTGGATTACTTCTTCTGGCTGATGGCAGCTCACAGCGTAATGAACCTACTGCACTTCTTGCACTGCTCTTCAAGATACAGAGGCAACAGCAACATAGCTTCATGACATGTAAGAATGACGCATCTTGGAGAATGATGTCTGCTTGTGGGTTTCCGTCTGGAAAACCCAGTATCAATTATTACTTCGCAAAGCCATAATGACATATGATCTTTAATAGCATCTTTCACCGTTCTTTAATTGTTGTCACTATTGATTTCTAATTACAACTTTGATCATTCACCTTATTCAAAATTTTTTAATAAATATTATATATTTTGTTATAATTTTTTTTATTATGAGAGTTATTTGAATCACAATTTAAAATTGTACATATTTGAACTAAGTTTTTCGAAGAACAGAGCGAGTACATGTTTTCTCTTCAATGTCGGTACTGTTCAGGGAAATCACTGAATTCATTCTAGTCCCTGTTGCAACGGCAGGAAGATAGACCAAGCATAAAAATTTCATGCCGTGAACTGGAGGATTCGGAACGACCATCGTTGTGTTTCTATCTCAATATTTATTTTCTGGTCTGTAATAATGGGCACCTACATGTATCATAGACTAGAATATTAATATTTACTAATATTAATTTTCGGTCCCTTTATTTTCTGGTATGTAATAATGGGCAGCTATATGTACCATAGACTAGACTATTAATATTTACAAATTTAGACTCCGTGCAGTGTTGCTGGCACTCAACATTTACAAACTCCTAAAGAATATTTACATGTGGTACATTGTGGCTCTTAGTATGGATAGTATGTACGAATATAAGTTTTGTTTGACAGAAGGCTCCTGGGATCTATTAGAGCTAATACAGAGGCATGAGTTTATAATAAATCTATTGATAACCATAAATTATTGTTGGAACTAATCTTGATTCATGTATCTGCATGTTTAATTTTTAGCTTGCATGTAGTTAAGTTAGTGTAGGTCACTTGCAATTAGGAGATGTGTAACTACTGGCTGAAGGGCAAGTGATGTGCCGTGCGATGCAGACGTTGCGGCGGTGAAGCAGTGTTGCATGGATGACCAAGCCTAGCTGTGCATGCACGCGAAGTGCTTGGAGAGGCACAAGATTACATGCAAGAAACGGCCAACGATGTTGCGTTGTGCAGCCTGGGCCAAGGCCACGAAGTGAGTTTGTTGGCTAGAAAATAGTTTCTGATTTGCATGGCGGTTGCATGATGTGAGTGGCCGGTTATTATCGCTTACTTCCTCCGTTCTTTAATTAATGTTGCCGTTGACTTCCAACATCAACTTTGATCATTCTTTTTATTCAAAAAATGAGTTCAAATGCGTAAAACATTAAGTTTGTAACACTTCGTGCTTCGAAGTAAAAGAGCCAATTGTTCAAAATGATTCTAATTGGTTTCAAAAATTAGTTTAAACTTCAAAATGAGAGTTCAAAATTTTCAATGGAATGGTGCGAAACAAAATTTTCTCTTGAATGTTCATGCAATAACTTGAATTTTAAAAGTTTTTGTAAAAATTTTATTTGAGGTTTAAAGGTCTCAAATAAATAAATTTTCTCATAAAGCTTGCCTATATTTGAAATTTAATAACTTTTAATTATTTCTATTTTCAACTTGGGCCAAAACAAAAGTTGTTCCTCTAAAAACATTCTATCTCTCTGCAAAGTTACATAATTTTTGGAGCTCGGAAAGTTTAGATTTCGAAGCAAAACAACGAGCAGCGCAGAAAATCAACGAAAATCAGAAAATTTGAAAAATCTCCGCGGGACCCACCTGTCAGCCGGCCACCCCACCGTCTTCTACCTCTGGCTGCTACAAAGCGCGCCAGGTGCCATCTCCCATGCGGCCATCTCATGGATGCGCGCCGCGTGCGCCTCGCACGGGACATGTTAGCCGCCCGTGTTCAAGCCTTCCCTAGTCGGTGCCCCCCTCGCTCTCTCTCTCTCTCTCTCTCTCTCTCTCTCTCTCTCTCTCTCGACCACCACCGCGGAGAGCGTCATCCAAGCAGCCCCAGCCCTCCTTCCTCGATGAGGGGATGCACCCTGCCCTCCTGGAAGCTGCTAGCGCCCCAGCTTTATTCCACCTCCGTGGGATCCGACGAAATCAAAGTTTCCTTTTCTTGTTCGAGTTTTTGACTGCCGGCCGGTTTTCTTCAAAATCCGGCAACTCCGGTGAGCTCTCTCCTTTTTTCCTTTCTAATCCATCCTGATGAGCTTCCGTAGCTTCCTCTGGGGTGATGAATCGACGTTTAGTGTGACCAATTGTGCAGGAACTTGTGCTTTCTCCGGTGTCCTTCCTCGGCACCCCGCGGCCTCACTGGGGACAGTTCTGTCTGGTCGTCCTCGGCACCATCTTCCTCCTTGCCAGTCATCTACGGGTTGCAGTGATGGTCTCAGTGAAGATAAAGTCGAGGGTCGAGCTCCCTACCGCCGCTGCCACCGCGTCGAACGTCGGTCCGAGCCGCCACTCACTGCCGGCCCATCTCCAGTGTGGAACTCCCCTCCTCGACCCTCCCACTGGTTTTTCCTCGACGTGCTGGTCATTGCAGCGCTGAATCCATTGTGCGTGTCCGCCGGCAGCACCACACCGGCGTGGCCACCGCCGAGCTCCGGCCACCGCGCCATGGCCACCTGGCCTCCCGCGCGCCAGTGCCGGCCTTCCGCAAAGGTCGTGCAGCCTTTGCCACCAATGGGCCAGGCCAGGTGCAGCTCCACCCTCTCTCCGTTTGGGCTAAGTCCTCGGCCCACGGAGCCGGCCTGCTCCAAGCAGGCCAGAGCCTTGCGGCCCATCCCGTCGCGGCCTGCCCCCTTGGGCCAAATTTGTGGCTGGCCCATTTAGGCTGGAAAAATTTTATTATTTGCAAATGGATTTATTTAATAGTCCAGAATTGATTTCAATATTGTAAAATTTGTAGAAACTTCATTATAGCTCGATAAATTGTGAAACAAATTTTGTTAGGATCATCTCAACTAGAACTATATTCTGAAGCTAACAAGTTTTTATTTTATGCATGAAATTAATTTAATTAATTCAGATCATATAACGCTTCATTAATGCATTATAATTATTCCTTAGCATGGTAAAATCTTAAAAAGTTTACTTACCTGTTTCTTTAATCAAACTTTCTGTAATAGAAAAGTTTATATTTAATTTCATCAAAAATCATTTTCTAAACATTTTAATGTGTTTAAACGGTTTGTAATGCATTACAAATCTATTTGATTTCAATAAATTCAGGAAATTTCCCAAAAATCAGTTTATAACCTTCTGATTTTATGCATCACTCAAATTATATTTTATATTTTCAAAAACCATTTTAAAGAACTTTTATAACTAAATTTGTATCTTTTGAAAATAGAAGCTATTATCGCATGTGCTTCAAAATCGAGTCTTTGACAATTAAAAACAGCCTAATTCAATACTTTGCATATCATTCATGTATAGTGAAAGTTACCTAGAGCGGGGGGGGGGGGTGAACAGGCAACCTAAAATAATTTCTGAAAAATCAAACTCAACGAACTGTCAGGCCACCGGAGTCTCCGGTAATGTGTCGAATACTCTGGTCACCGGACTGTTCGGTAACTTGCCGGACATTCCGGTCATACAGGCACTTCGAACGAAATTTGAATCTAAGCAAATTTTAGCGAGTTCTAGCAAATTCCACTTGAATCAAAAGACTAGAATATGATATAGAAAGTAGATCTAAGCAATTAAACAAGCTAGAGACTAGAGAGCAAGTAGATCGAAGTAAATCTATGAATATGAACAGCAAGAACAATATGAATTTGCAAGAATGAAAAGAGCATAAGGAGACACAAGATTTTACTCTGAAGTTTGAGTCCACGAAGGAACTCTACGTCTCCGTTGAGAGGTTCACAAAGAACCGGATCTCACTCGATCCTTTCTCTCACTCAAACAACTACAAAGGTGAGGTTAAGTTCTTCACTATCAAATCCCTTTTGGGAAGAGGTGAACAAACTTTCCGGGGCGTCACCACACAAGTTTGGATCTCTCGGGCACGCCTAGCTGTCTAGGAGCAAAAGCTCTAAGAGTAACAAACAATCGAAGCTCGACGATGCCGCAAATGCTCAATGGGAGTGGAAGCACTTCTCTCACAATCACTAGCTCAAATCTTGCAAGCCTAGGCCTTGGAAGGGAGTGGGAGAGTGTTTTTAGAGCTCAAAAGTGTTGTAAGCAAGTGTGAGTCACCTACCGTTTCAAAAGGGGCTAAGGAGGTATAAATACCAGGGCTCCAAAAAGTAGCCATTGGACCACATCTAACTGACTGGACACTTGCCGGATACTCCGGTGAGGCCTCTCGGGTTGGCATGGCCTGAGCCACTGGAGGCTCCGGCACTGTGCCGGATACTCCAGTGAGCCCTCTCGGGTGCGAGCTGCTAGGCCACCGGAGTCTCCGGCACTTTGCCAAACACTCCGGTGAGCCTTCTCGAGTAAAGACAGTAAGCCTTACCGGATACTCTGGCAATGTGCCAGATACTCTGGTAAAGAGTCTCCGGTTAGGTCAAGATTTGAGCATTTTTAGCACTTTGAGACTTCAATTTCAGTCCCTCTTGATAGTACGGCATACCTAGACTCCAAAAATGATAAAAACTAGTATTCTTCAATGAGAAAAGGCTCCATGACTTGATCAAAAAAATTTAGGGGTCTTCTTTTTCTTTCAATATTCTTTTCTTCTTTTTAAAACTTCTCGACTCTCAATGCACTTAACAAGCTCTTTGAATGGTTCGTCATCATCCACCAAAACTCACTAGGGGGCCTAGATGCCCTTTCAATCTCCCCCTTTTTGGTGATTGATGACAACCCTTTCAAAGCTTGAAAAAAATATAAACAACAATTTTGGATGCTTGTGATATATGAAGCTCCCCCTAAATGTGTGCATGGACTTGAATTCCTTATTTTGGCTTTAACATTCCAAAATACACATATTTGAGAGAAAATGTGAGAGCTCCCCCTATATCCAAGCATCCATGGGGTGCAACAAGTGAGTGGACATAACAAGTGTAATGCATATGACAATAAATATCCACACAACAAGTATGAGAAGATCAAAAAGAACATTTCACCATTACACCACCACATATCATAGATAGCAACATAATAACCAAATCTCACAAATAGACTACGAATAGAGTTATTACAAAGTTACAAACCACAAATCACAGTCTTATACTAACACTCACACAAGTCTTATATATCCATCATTACAATAATATAAGCCCAAAGATAAAGATAGATGACATGATAGATATCTTCTCCCTCTTTGGGATCACATCCCCAAAAAGGAGAAAAGAATACAAAGTGGTAAGCTCAAGGTGTGGCGTCGCTATCTTCATCACCTTCCTCATCATCACCTTCTTCTTCATCGCCTTCTCCTTCACTTTCTCCCTCGGCAACTGCAACATCCTCTTCACCTTCTTCCTCACTTGCTTCGGCTCCACCCTCTTGCTCATGTTCTTGGACCAACCGTTGAGCATAGGCAAGAGGATCCCAAAGATTGTCAAAGATAGGAGGAGGGAAATCTAGATACTTGCGAAGAGGAGAAAGTTTGATGTCAAGATGAGAGCCAATCTGATCTTGTCTTGCCCCTAGAGTTTGGAATTGCTCTCGGGTCTCGTGGCGATGCTCTCTAATCTCGGTAGCGTTCTGAGTACACATGCTAAAGACTGCCTTGAGAGCCCGAGCAATGAAGGAAGAAGAAGAAGACTTACAGTACTTCTTCTTGGAAGCACCGTGAGAAGGATGTGTGGAAGGCTCATGCGAAGAGGAATCACCTCCAGAAGATGGAGTTGTTGCATGAGAAGTGGATCTAGTGGATGTCCCAGTGGTCCGAATGCGATAAGGATTGTGGTTCACCTCACAGTAAAGTTGGCCATTGAGTAAAGAGTGGATCATAAACATGATGTAGGGAGCATAGCTGCAGCTCCAGATTGATGTGGTAGAGGTGACAATGATTTCTTGCAAAATGAAATCAAAAACACTGAAGACCCCTCGAGTGGCATCTATGTCTTGCATCTAGTAGAGCAAGTTTCTTGCCATCTGCATAACACTCGAGGCATCTCCAGACCGAGGGCACAAGGTGACACGAAACAAGGAGTTGAGATACTTCAAGAAGGGTGTGATCTCGTGCACCTTCCCGAGACTGACGGGTCCAAGCCTTTCATCATAAAGAAAGGCTATCTCCCCATCAAGAAGAACCCGCTCATAATGAATCTTGTGCTTCCTCAATTCCTCCCGAGTCCCCCAGCAAACTATGAGTAGGAGACTTGGTAGCAGTTGCCCTCTAATGCCCAGTGGAGAATAGGCTCATCTCCATCCCTGTCAATCCAGAGAGTAGTGTAAGACTGGGCAATTATCTCTTCACACCAATCTTGCTTGAGCCCCATGATGTCCTTGTAGCCCTTCTGCTCACAAGCCTCAATAATCTGATCAAAAATATGATCCTCGACTGCACTCATGTAACTCCAGTCTATCCACTTCATAGGAATTGTTCTAACCTTCGTATCCACAATCACAGACTTGTACCAATCCATGTGAAAGAGGTTGTGATACCTGTAATCAGTAGACTATCTCTCCAAGGAATAAGGATTGGTGTACCTCTTGGTAATTAAATTATGAGAACCCTTCATGTATTTGATAGGCTTCATTGGATACTCAAAATGTTCTGGATTCCCAAACTTAGGATCTTTCACTGTGTAGTGACCTTGGTACTCAAGGGATGGGGAGCAAACTGATCATCAAAAACAGTGCCTTGCCCACTAGCAACTCCCTTGCCCTTGCCAGGACCTCCTCCAGTACTCCTCCTTGATGGCAAAGTGGTACCAGGAGCGATCTCTCGAATGACAATGCTTTGGTCCTTCCTAGGTTGCTTCTTGGGACCCCGCAACCTTCCGTTTCCGCTTGGGGCGATCCTCCTCACGCTCGCTCTCAATCTCCGACTCATTTTGAGGTTGAGCTCTCCTTTCACGAACCATCTGTCAACAAGTGAGTAGAAGAATCACTAAGATCAATGACAAGATAGGACAAGGAGGTATGAAAGAATGCGCAAAATCACTGATGCACCGGAGTCTACGGTAACATGCCGAAGAGTCCGGTCAACGAAGTCTTCGGCAAAGTGCCAGACACTCCAGTCCACCGGACCCTCCGGCAAGTTGCCGGACAGTCCGATCCACTGTGTTCTTGGAAAGAATCGATGAGATCTCTGTAACCATCCGAGGCATTGCAACCAAACTTTCGGCATCACAAGGATACATCAAAAGATGATTCACCGAAGGAAATCCCCTAGAAAGGCCTACGGAGAGAGATCGGGACAAGTTGAATTTTGAATGAAATACCTCATTTGAGCCTCGATCCGATGGGGAAAATGATGGGGAATGCGTGAGGAAGCCTCAAGGAGTCTTGGAGATCAATCCCTTGCGAGGACTCGGCACGATTCGAAGGATTTGGAGTAGTGGCAATTTTGGGATGAGAGATTCGCGTCGGGGGCTGTTGAAGGCAAATAGGAGATAAACGCTGGAAGTTGGACCCATAGAGGTTTAAATACCTCCAGGCACCGGACACTTCAGCAAAGTGTCGGAGTCTTCGGTAGGCCTTCTCGGGTTCGGCCACAAGAACCACCGGACACTCCGGCAAAGTGACGGATAGTCCAGTGAGCCTTCTCTGGATAGGAGCAGGGAATTCGAAGAAATCTTTGAAATTTTAGATAGAACTTTGGAGATTTTGCAAGAATAGGCTATATATATATATATAGATGGACATATAAATACTTTGTCATAAAGTGATCAGCAACAATCAACAATCAAAGCAATGATCACTTTACAACAAAGTTGATCCTAAGGCCAAGAACAATAAAATACTTTGAAAATTGCTCAACATTTTCACAATATCTTTTGTTTCACAAGCAAATAGAAAACAACAATCAGATGTGCATTACTCCAAGCCAAATTTTGAGAATCAATGATATGAAGCTCACTCCTATGCTCATAAAAGCACTTCTCATCTAGAGGCTTGGCGAAAATATCGGCTAATTGGTCTTTTGTGGGTACATAAAATATCTCTATATCCCCCTCTAGTGTATGATCTCTTAAGGAATGGTGCCGAATGTTTATGTGCTTTGTGCGGTTATGATCATAAGGATTATTAGCAATCTTGATGGCACTCTCATTGTCACATAGGAGAGGGACTTTGTTCTCAAAGTAACCAAAGTGCTTAGGGGTTCGCCTCATCCATAGCAATTGGGCGCAACAGCTACCCGCTGCTATGTACTCGGCTTCGGCGGTGGATAGTGCAACGGAGTTTTTGGAACCCTTTGGATACCAAAGCCCTAGGTTTGGTGTATGAACTAAATATCATAAGATTCTCTTAACGGCCCTTAAATGGCACTCCTTTAGAGCGGCTTAAAATCTTGCACACATACACACACTAAGCATGATATCAGACCTAGATGCACAAAGGTAAAGCAAGTATGCAATCATGTAGCAATATACCTTTTGATCCACCGCTTTTCCATTGAAGTCAAGATCAAGATGACCATTTGTCCCCATGGGAGTCTTGATAGGTTTAGCATCTGCCATCTTGAACTTCTTGAGAATGTCATAGGTGTATTTGGTTTGACATATGAACATCCCTTCTTTGAGTTGTTTCACTTGAAAGCTGAGGAAGAACGTCAACTCTTTCATCATTGACATCTCAAATCATTTCATCATGACCTTACTAAACTCATCACAAAAAGTTTTGTTAGTAGAACCAAATATTATGTCATCGACATATATTTGGCACACAAATAAATCATTATCAACTTTTTTTGTGAAGAGGGTAGAATCGGCTTTTCCAATTGTAAAACCACTTTCAATGAGAATGTCCCTAAGGCATTCATACCATGCTCTAGGAGCTTGCTTAAGCCCATAGAGCGTCTTATGGAGTTTATAAACGTGGTTAGGATACTCATCATCTTGCAAGCCTGGTGGTTCCTCCACATACACTTCTTCTTTGATTGGTCCGTTGAGGAATGCACTTTTCACGTCTATTTGATATAGCTTGAAATTATGGTGAGTAGTATAGACAAGTAATATACGAATTGACTCAAGCCTAGCTAGGAGGGCAAAGGTTTCACTTAAATTCAAGCCTTCAACTTGTGAATAACCTTTTGCCAAGTTTTGCCTTGTTCCTTGTAATGACTTCATGCTTATCTTGTTTGTTGCGGAACACCCATTTAGTGCCCACAACATTTTAACTTAGAAGTTCCACCAAGGACCAGACTTTATTTCTCTTGAAGTTGTTCAACTCTTCTTCCATGGCCATCACCCAATCCGGATCACAAAGTGCATCTTCTACCCTAAATGGTTCCAAAGAGGAAACAAAAGAGTAATGTTCACAAAAAGTAGCGACTCGCGATCTAGTGGTTACCCCTTTTTCAATATCACCAAGTATGTTGTTAACGGGGTGATCTCTTTGAACACTTTAATAGACTCTTGGGTGTGGCACTTGAGGTCTTGGTTCATCTTGCTCTTCTTCTTCATCTTCCCTTTGATCATTGCCCTCCTCTTCTTGGGCTTCATCTTGTGTTGGAGGTAATGCAACATATGAGGATGGATCATTTTGGACATCTTGTGGATCACGTGGACGTACATCACCAATTGCCATCCTTCTCAATGCATCACATGGAGCTTCTTCATCATCTAAAACATCAAGATCAACTTGCTCTACTTGAGAGCCATTAGTCTCATCAAACACCGCATCACACGTGACTTCAACTATACCGGAGTTTTTGTTAAAGACACGATAGGCACAAGAGTTTGAGTCATAACCAAGCAAGAAACCTTTGTCCGCCTTTGGAGCAAACTCGGATGATTTGTGTTTCTTGTTGAGAATATAATACTTGCTTCCAAAAACACAAAAGTAAGAGACGTTAGATTTGTTACCGGTGAGAAGCTCGTAGGGGGTCTTCTTCAAGATGCGATGAAGATAGAGCCAGTTGGTTGCGTGACATGCCGTATTCACTGCTTCGGCCCAAAAGCGATCGGAGGTCTTGTGTTCATCAAGCATGGTTCTTGCTATCTCTATGAGTGTACGGTTCTTCCTTTCAGTAACTCCGTTTTTCTGAGGGGAGTAGGGTGCCGAAAACTCATGCTTGATGTCTTCTTCATCAAGATACTCCTCCACTTGAGTGTTCTTGAATTCGCTTCCATTTTCACTTTTTATCTTCTTGACTCTTAAGCCAAATTTATTTTGAGCTCTTGTCAAAAACTACTTGCGTTCTTTTTGAGTTTCACTCTTATCATGCAAAAAGAACACTCAAGTGAAACGAGAATAATCATCAACAATTACAAGACCATATTTGTTACCGCCAATGCTTATGTAGGCTATTGGACCAAAGAGATCCATATGAAGTAATTCCAATGGCCCTGTTGCTATCACGATGTTCTTGGCGGGATGTGGCGCTCCAACTTGTTTTCCGGCTTGACATGCTCTACATGGCTTATCTTTCTCAAACACAACATTGGTTAGTC
Organism: Zoysia matrella; assembly: GCA_001602295.1. Lineage (NCBI taxonomy): Eukaryota > Viridiplantae > Streptophyta > Magnoliopsida > Poales > Poaceae > Zoysia > Zoysia matrella. The sequence goes on from BCLG01000137.1 coordinate 29,280, forward strand.
CTAGGATGTGACCGCCTTTTAGAATCTTATTAAGATTCCTCATTCCAACATGGCCTAGCCTACGATGCCACAACCAGCCCATGTTCGACTTTACAATTAAACAAGTGTCAAGTTGAGCCTTATCCATTGAAAAGTCAATGAGATAAAGCTTTTCCTTTAACACACCTTTAAAGGCAATTGAGTCATCCCTCCTTCTAAAGACCGTCACACGCACTCTTCCTTATCCATTATCACCAAAAGTGATGCTCTCCATTGAATTTTCATTTTCTTGATAGGAGGTGAACATCCTTTTCTCTCCGGTCACATGATTGGTGCATCCACTATCTAGCACCCAACTTAATCCACCGGAGGAGTACACCTACAAAACATGTTAAGCCTTGTTTTTAAGTACCCAAGTTTGTTTGGGTCCTTTCACGTTATCCACGAGAGTCTTGGGCACCCACACACAAGCTTTTAAGTTCTTGTTACGTGGCCTAACATACTTAGCAATAATTCTACCATGCTTGTTTTTCATGAGAACATATGATGCATCAAAAGTTTGAATTGGCATAGGCATATTATAAGAAGCATTAGAATGATGATCATGAAACTTAGAAAGATCATTAGTGACTTTGGTCTTGGCTTGCTTCTTTTGGTAGGTTCCCTCTTTTGTGAATTATAAGAATTCTTGGCCATTCTTGAATTCTCTTGCATTTTGCTTTCCACCATGAACATAGGCAATACTGTCCTTGACATGAGGACGCCTTGTGTTCAAATATGCACTTCTTGCATATTCAACCTTCTTACCGTCAAGCTCTTGCTTCTTTTGATGAACTTGCCCTTTCAAAGTTTTCACTTGATCTTTCAAGTCATGAATCAATTTGACATTAGTAGCACAAGCTTCAAGGTCAATATTCTTACATCTAGCACGATGTTTGGAAGTTTTAGTTAAGCTAGGTGCATCTTTAGGTTTAGAGTTAGACCGAAAAGTATCAAATTGCACTTCAAAGTTTTTATGGGCCTTTTTCAAGGCATCATAGTCTTCTTGAAGAGCACCACTTGAACTCTCAAGACTTTTACAAGTCTCCTTGCATGAAGCAAGTTGTTGTTCTAACTCTTTATTTTTACACTTTTCTAGAGTTAGGAGATTCTCAAGCTCAAGGTTTCTCTTCTTTTCAAGAATGAGAAAGTCTTCTTGATTCTCAAAAATCTCATCTCTCTCAACTATTTGATTCATAAGTATTTTGATTTTAGTGACGGCATTTTTGCTTAAGCCTTTAAACAATGCCACATCATCACTATCACTTTCTAATTCCTCATCACTACTAACATATTTATGAGGGAGGTTGGATATGATTTTTACCTCGCTTGCCCTCCTTTGCCATCAAGCATGTGTGAGTAGTGCTCTTGCTCTTGTTGAGGTTGGTGAAGAGAGACTTGCTTGATGAAGATTCTTTGATAGCAAATGTAGCAATGCTTTCATCATCCGAATCGGAACTCTCCTCATTTGAGTCCCATTCCATTCCTAGATGGGCTTCACTGCTGTACTTCTTCTTTGAAAATTTCTTGTCCTTGTTGAAGTACTTCTCCTTCTTCTTGCCATCATCTTCTTTTTTCTTCTCCTGTGGGCAATTAGCAATAAAGTGCCCACACTTCCCACAGTTGTAGCAAACTCTTTTACCTCTTGTCTTAGGCTTATCTTTCCTCTTAACATCACGATAATTGCGCTCCTTCCCTCATGAACTTCTTAAATCTCTTGACAAAGAGAGCCATGTCTTCATCATCAAGGTCGGAGCTTTCATCTTCATCACTTGAGCTCTATTTAACAATTTTCTTGCCTTTGCTCTTCTTGCTAGCCTTGAGTGCTATGTCTTGATTCTTTGAGCTTGAGATGCCCTTTGACAACTCTTTACATATTGGGCTTCCTTCTCCATTATCTCATGGTTGATAATCTTTTCAAGCACTTCATCGGGTGTCACTTTCTTGTAGTTAGGGCTCTCACGAATTAGTGTACGCAAGGTTGTGTTCCTAACTGTGTAAGCCCTAATCATCTTCTTGACAACCTCATGATCACTCCAATTTTTGATTCCTTAGGCTCTAATCTTGTTGACGAGAATCTTGAGCCGGTTGTACATCTCTTGAGGGGTCTCATTGTCTTCCGATTCTCCTTCAATCATCTCAATCTTGGCAATTCTTATGGTCTTGGTGCCTTCATGAGCAACTCGAAGAGTATCCCAAATCTCCTTTGCCGAGTTCAACCTATCAACTTTATTGAATCTTTTTGTTTGAGCGATGAGAAGAATCGTCACCGCTTGAGCATTTTAGTGGAGATCTTGTTCTTGTTCCGGAGTGAGTTCTTCATCGTCATCACTATCCGAATATTCAACACCTATACAAACAATATCCCAAATGCTCGGGTGGAGCGAAAATAGGTGATACTTCATCTTGTGCCTCCACTTGGTATAATTCACCATATCAAATTGAGGTGATTTACCAATGGGTAACGACAAGAAGTTTGTGTCACAATTATAGCAAGAATAATTGAAAGGGGTCATAGAATAGTCCTTTTCAACTCCCTTCTTTTTCTTCTTCGTCTCTTTGGCCTTCCTCCTATGTGAGAAGGATTCCGCATTACTCTCACTTGAAGAAGAGTGTTCAATCTCTTCGCTTGATTTTTCGCTTGCTTGGCTTGATTCTCTTAGACCCATCATCTTCTCTCCAAGCGGTTAAGCTCGATTCTGAGAGTTTGGCTCTGTTACCAATTGAAGGTTGCCTAAAGGGGGGGGGGTGAACAGGCAACCTAATATAATTCTTGAAAAATCAAACTCAACGAACTGTCAGACCACCGGAGTCTCTAGTAATGTGCCGGATACTCGGTCACTGGACTGTCCGATAACTTGCCGGACATTCCGATCAAACACGCACTTTGGACGAAATTTGTATCTAAGCAAGTTTTAGCGAGTTCTAGCAAATTCTACTTGAATCAAAAGACTAGAATATAATATAGAAAGTAGATCTAAGCAATTAAACAAGCTGAAGACTAGAGAGCAAGTAGATCGAAGCAAATCTATGAATATGAATAACAAGAACAATATGAATTTGCAAGAATGAAAAGAGCACAAGGAGACACAAGATTTTACTCTGAAGTTCGAGTCTACGAAGTAATTCTACGTTTTTGTTGAGAGGTTCACAAAGAACTAGATCTCACTCGATCCTTTCTCTCACTCAACCAACCACAAAGGTGAGGTTGAGTTCTCCACTAGCAAATTCCTTTCGGGAAGAGGTGAACAAACTTCACGGGGCGTCACCACACAAGTTCGGAGCTCCCTGGCATGCATAGCCGTCTAGGAGCAAAAGCTCCTTGAGTAACAAACTTGAATCGAAGCTCGACGGTGCCGCAAATGCTCAATGGGAGTGGAAGCACTTCTCTCACAATCGCTAGCTCAAATCTTGCAAGCCTAGGCCTTGAAAGTGAGTGGGAGAGTGTTTTTGGAGCACAAAAGTGTTGTAAGCAAGTGTGAGTCACCTACCCTCTCAAAAGGGGCTGAGGAGTTACAAATACCCGGGCTTCAATAAAGTAGCCGTTGGACCACATTCTGACTAACCGGACACTCCGGCAATTTGCCGAGTCTCTGGGAACTTGTCGGACACTCCGGGGAGGCCTCTCGGGTTGGCATGGCCTGAGCCTCCGGAGTCTCCGGCACTGTGCCGGATACTCCGGTGAGCCCTCTCGGGTGCGGGCGGCTAGGCCACCGGAGTCTCCAGCACTCGGTCGGACACTTCGGTGAGCCTTCTCGGGTAAAGCCAGTAAGTTTTTCCGGATACTCCGACAATGTGCCGGATACTCCGGTAAGGAGTGTCCGGTTAGGTCAAAATTTCATTTTTGACACTTTGAGACTTCAATTTGAGTCCCTCTTGATAGTACGGCATAACTAGACTCCAAAAATGATAAAAACTTGTATTCTTCCATGAGAAAAGACTCCGTGACTTGATCCAAGAAAATTGTGGGGTCTTCTTTTTCTTTCAATTTTATTTTCTTCTTTTTGAAACTTCTCGGCTGTCAATGCACTTAACAAATATCATTAGCTTTTTGAATGGTTCGTCATCATTCACCAAAACCACTAGGGGGCCTAGATGCACTTTCATTATGTAGTTGTGAGGTAAGCGTTATGCAACTTTGATGATCAAGAGAAGCATAACCTGTGGGTACAGTGTACAACCTCTACAGAGTGTAAAATCCATTCGGATAGGCCGTTGTCACGGTATTGGCATGCTATTTTCTCGGGCACACTACGATTAGTTTTCTATATTGTCCTTGATGTGTGAGTGGGTGTAGATGCCCGTGTTTTGGAATGTGTTGGTTGTGTGCTTAGGGCCTGCAGGGATGCGTGCTAGTGCTCAACTAAAATATGGGAACTGCTGGAAGAGGTAAAAACCTTCCTCAGGTCCACCCTATTAAAAGATAATAAAAATTGTTTTCCATCCTGTTTAAAACTTTTCCATTAGGAAGCCCCTGCATAAAATTTTGCTTTCCGCAAAACTTAAACCATAAGCCTCTCCTTGCTCCTCCTTTCGCATACCTTACCCCTCCATACCTTAGGGCTTGCTGAGTACTTTTGTACTCACCCTATCCCTTGCTGTTATTGTTTAGAGGACGAAGATGATGAGGATGATGCCGACTACGAAGATTGGAAGTCTCACCCTTCGCTCGAGTATTGCCTGTGGTTTGCTAGTAGTCGTCGAGTAGGTGTGATGCATGAAATAAAGTCGCAGCGCTGACTTGTTGAATGTAATATAAGCCATGTTTGTTAGACCTTTCCAAAGGCGCGTAGTACTGTAACGACCTAAAAATTCCACAATTTCAAATAGTAAAATTTCAAAAATTTAAATGTATTTCACAATTCAGATTAGAATGAATTTTTTTAAATAAAATACTAAGGTTGCATACATCTCATTTCATATCACCGCATATCATTTAAATAATTATTAAGTGAATAAATAATTAATCAAGAATCTTTTGGAAATAAAGAAAAGAATTAAAAGAAATAGAAGGAAAGAAAAAAAAGAAAAAAAAGGGAAATCCCAAACCCCCGCTGGGCCTCCCCCTTCCCTCTCCCCCTCTCCCTCCCCGCCGGCGCACCCTTCCCCGCGCGGCCCACTCCCAGCCGGCCCAGCGCACCCCTCCTCTCCCTTACGCTCGGGACCCACCTGTCGATGCCGTCCCCCACCTCTAGCCGCGCCCCTTACCGCCAGCCCGATTCCCGTGGGGACGAAACCCCACGTCGCTTCCGACTTGGCCGCCCCCTTCTCCCCTATAAAAGACCCCCCCTCGGCTCTCATCTCTCATCCCGAGCCGCCTCAACGCCAACCACCGCGAGAGCGCCTTCGGGAGCCCTTTTCGGCTACGAGAACCCCGTGCCGGCCTTCCCTGCATTGCACCGCCCCTGCCAGACCGATTCTCGACGCGAGCCGCCGCCCGGACCGCCTTCTCGACGTCGCCGAACATTGTTTTGTTTTACCATTAATGAAGTCATTTTCTGTGTGAAACTTGATTCCTGTGCACACATAAAAGGTCACTTGGTTTTAGCCTTAAAACCGGATGTGACAGAAGTGGTATCAGAGCTGTGTTGACTGTAGAACGCAAGCCTAGATTAGAATGGACGTCTAGAATCAATTTCAAAAGTAGTTGCCAAAAGTGTTTGCAAATAATCGTTTATTTCTTATCTTAAATCCATCTATTTTCTAACCCATCTGCTCTAAAATTTTAAATGGGGAGAACCAAGTACACAGCAAGGAAGACCACAGGACCAAAAGGAAGGCCACTGGGACCGAGAACGAGGAGGTTTGCAAGAAGGTCAATGCTAGTTCCACCACCCGTTGAGCTAGAAGACGGACCCAAAGTGCAGCCAATGCGAGGGAGAGCCTTCCTCAGTGACTCCGAGGAAGAAGAACATCGCGAGCTGAACATCCACAACAAGCAAGGCACATCTCAAGCACCTCAAGGGGCACCGAAAGAGTCTGAACTAGAAGAGGAGGAACCAATGGAAGAAGAACTAGTGGAGGAAGAGCCACAAGAGGAGGAGCCGCAAGAAGAGGCGCCACGGGAGGAGCCACAGGAGCAAGAACAGATCCGATCTTCGTCCCCAAGGATGCCCGAAGAAGAGGAAGGACCGTGGCGTCGCATGTGCAGGAAATTTCACACCAATGGAGAGCTTGGAGGACAAGCCACCGAGAATCTCAAGGCAATGATGGACAAGATTGGCCTACAGACGGTGCTATCTTTCAACCATCAAGTCATCCCCATGCCAAATTTGGATGAGTGGATGGTTGAGTTGAAGATCTATGATGGGAACCACGAATTCAGCAGTCACGTCAGCCCAGTCCCGAGCATTAGTGAACAAGAAGCAGTTGCAGATGTGATATAGGCTGCCACTACTAGCATGGCTCATCGGTAACAGCACAAGCTCTACCACTCGAGGTTTCACCACTTCCCTTGCAGGACGTCGGGTTCGATGAAGATTCTGGGATTCGTGAAAGAAGATCCGAATGCCTGCACAGCTCAACTGAAGAAGGACGAAGCGATGCTAAGGGTCTGCCGACAGTACCGTGCAGCATTGGATGAGATCGACTATCTTCGTGCGGAGCTTGAAGAAGCACTTGGTGTGGCGGATGAACACTGGACCAACTCTTCCCCACCACCAAGTCCCTCACAGCCAGTCATCACTACCAGTTTTCAGCCTTCAGTTGTGCCGCCGCCTCAGCGCTTCATCTGAGACTAGGAGTAGAGAGTCCTTTGCCTTAATATGTAATAGAAAATTCCATTGTTAGGTGTAACGACCGGGTTTTCACTTACCTTTCGATAAGTCCCGATCTCACGTGACATTGCCAATCCCAGGAGTTTGGCAATCACAATATCACAAGCGATCAATCAAGAAACCATAACAGAAATATTAAACAAGAAACAAATTAGTAAATAGTAGATCAGAGTGAAATGATTAGAATAAAATCCGCCAAAGGGGTCCATCGGCACGCAGGCCGGAAATATCTCAGAGCGGATATATCTCTATCGTGAATCCAACAAAAGTGGCGGCGGAAGCATCAACATGGCGACATAACGACCGGGTTTTCACTTACCTTTCGATAAGTCCCGATCTCACGTGACATTGCCAATCCCAGGAGTTTGGCAATCACAATATCACAAGCGATCAATCAAAAAACCATAACAGAAATATTAAACAAGAAACAAATTAGTAAATAGTAGATCAGAGTGAAATGATTAGAATAAAATCCGCCAAAGGGGTCCATCGGCACGCAGGCCGGAAATATCTCAGAGCGAATATATCTCTATCGTGAATCCAACAAAAGTGGCGGCGGAAGCATCAACATGGCGACAGTAGCGAACCTCCTCCACACAGGCTAGCTCGAGCGCAGGAGCGGACGTCACGGGCCGTCAGAGACGTAGTCGAAGTCGAAACTGAGAGAATCCTCTGAAAACAACAAATTAGAAAGCCGTGAGTACGAATACTCAACAAACCCCGTACTACCTAACAACAATGTATGCATGCAAAAGGTTTCCAGGGTAAAGGCTTGGCTCACGTGCTAAATGCAAGTTTTAAACATTTTATTTTATTTAAAGTATGCAAGAAATCATTATTTTCAAACTTGTCAAATTTTATTATCTTGCCCCGCAGAGATCTCTGTTATCTCGGGCGAGGGTTCATTTTAATGCCGATGTAATCTCCACACTCGACCACAGCTCAAAGGCCAGAGTCAAAAACATTTAGAAAAGGAGAGGAGGAAGAAAAACAAAGCTACTCAATGAGGAGCACAACTCAGGGTGGTGTCCATCCAAAAGAACGTGGCAATGCGCATCGACTAAAACTCTGCAGAGGTTATGCACCTGGACCCACGAGATGCGTCATCGAGAACTACCGTCGTAGCCCCGACGAACACACAAGACCCGTCCACAAGCTTTAACTGGCGTCATCCGTCCTCTAAGATAGGGATCCCAAAAGCCTACGCAATCGGGTCCTGGAGCTATGAAGAGCCTACCACTGATCAGGTGGGGTATCTCGATCTCATGTGGGGAGTCAAAGCTCAACACCACACTAACACTACACCGCCAACCCACGGGTAAACAACCAGTCTCGGCAAGCTTCAAGATCAAGCCAACTACCCATACAGGGTAACGTGGTGTGTATGGTTGTCAACTGAGCATACAAGGCTCGAAGGACTCGGTCCTTAATTACCGGGGCAGGTCATCTCTCCAACCACAACTCCAACAACCAACAAACTCGCCGCCAAGACCGAAGCCTCCAGTGTACCCGTCACAGGTACTCTCATAGGGACTTCTCGAAAGTCCCCAGCTCCTCAAACTGCCTCCTGCCCCCGCTAAATAGTTATGTATAGTTATTTGCAATACTCACACATTTGAAGCACAGTTTAAAAGCATTTAACACAAATTCTATTTTATAGTGATAGGTGTGAGATAAAAATAAATGCGACTAAGCATGGCTAAGCATAAAAGTAAAATAAATGTACTAAAGCAATCCTAGAGTTAATATTTGTGGAACAGTAAATAGGCATGGCTTAGGAATGTTGCTAGCACATTTTAAAATAGTTGGCATGCAAATTAAGGTTGCAAACAAAACATGCAGTTTAAAATGCTGGGAACAAAGTGATCAAGGAACACGGCTTTCCTGGAAACTCGGGATCGAAGTCGGGATCCGGATCGTCGAACTGAGCTGGCTCGCAGAACTCCTCCTCAGGGACAGCAGCTAATCACCACACGAACAACAGGGATTAGACACTAATTACGCGACAAAGATAGAACTGGAATTAGAATCTAAATCGAAATTACTAGATTAAATGCGCGCAAAAACGTTCCTCGGAATAACCCTATACAATAATCGCGACGGGAAAAATTAACGGGATAATTTCGGAATTAATCGGAGATCAAATGGAATTCCACGGAATTTGCAACAATCGAGATCACAAGGATTTAAATTAATTGCAGAATAATTAATCGCGGAATAAAATAGCAATTAATCTAACAATTAATCGGAAGGGAAAAGGAAATTTAAGAGAGGGAAAAAAAATACTCACCACGAAATTGCAAATCAGAGAGACGCGTGCTGGAAATGAAATCGGAGATTCGGAGATCCGATCTCGCACTGGAATAGCTTGGGAGGCGAGACGAAAATCAGTGCTGGCGACGCAGCACGGAAATCGTCGACGCGGAAGACGTCAGGCGACGTGAGCAGGGATTCACGTGGACTGGACGGAGACGTCGCTTGGACCGCTGGACGACGTGGAGATCCAGGCGACAGAGATTGGTGCTGGCTGGCGACGCAGGTGGACGCGGTCCACGGCAGGCTTCGGACCGGAAGGCGACGTGCAGCCCGGCAACAGCGACGGCTCTGGCT
>BCLG01000137.1:38731-53092 GCA_001602295.1 Zoysia matrella
TGACGCGGGTGATGCAGGACGCGGGGACTTGGGGCGCGGGAACCGATGAGAGCAGGAGACGCGGCTCACGTTGACGGCGCGGCTCCAGCGGCAGGGTTGGGCGACAGGAGGCGCGCACGCAACGATCGAGGACTTCCAGAACAGCGCTGGCGCGGGACTCCAGGCGAACGGCGATGCGCGGAGAGGCGAGCAAAACAAGGAGAGAGGCGGCGCGAGGAAGAAAGGCGATTTGGAAAATTTCTGGGGAAAGAAGGAAATGGGGGAAAAAGATTAGGGTTAGAGGGTATTTATAAGAGGGTGGAAATGGGGTTGGGAATTAATCTGGGATTAATTAAAAATCGTGAAATAATTAACAAGACTGGAGAGATTAATTAGAGAATAGATATTTAGAGACCCGAAAATTAATTTGAAAGATTTCTGAGAAACAATTTTAGTCAACGTAAAAATTACGCGGACTAAATTATTTCGGCACCTGGATTAATTTAGACGAACGGATTTCGGATTTGGACGAAACGAATTTCGGAACGAATGAATTTTGAACAAAATGAAATATTGGAACAGACAAATTAATTAGAACGAAAATTTGGGGAAAAGCCACTTTATTAATTCAAAATTTTTTGGGATGTTACAGACTCCCTCCCTTACAGGATCTCGTCCTCGAGATCAAGGAGCGGACTCGAACAGATAGGGGAACTTCTGTCTCAGATCATCTTCCTTCTCTCAGGTAGCTTCTCGCTCAGTGTGATTGCTCCACTGAACCTTGAGAAACTTGATCTTGGACTTCTGTGTTTCCTTGAACGCCTCATCAAGAATCTTCACCGGGTACTCTAGGTACTCGAGCGTGTCCTGAATATCCAAAGCATCAGGGACAACTCGCTCCTCCGGCACTCGAGGACACTTCTTCAAGTGTGAGACGTGGAACACCAGATGCACACCCGCAAGCTCGGATGGCAAGTCCAACCTGTAAGCAAGATCACCGATCTTCCTGAGAATCCGAAAAGGACCAACAAACCTCGGAGCCAACTTTCCTCGAACATAGAAGCGACGCGTGCCACGGAGAGGTGACACCTTTACATACACCCAATCATCAACCTCAAAAGAAAGGGGTCTCCTCCTTTTATCCGCATAGCTCTTCTGACGGCTCTGAGCAGCACGGATAGAGTCAGGACCAAAGAAAGATCTCTCGCCAACCTCTGACCACATGAGCGGGGTACGACATCTCCTACCATACAACGCCTCGAAAGGTGACATACCCAAACTTGCCTGGAAGCTGTTGTTGTAAGAGAACTCTGCAAAAGAAAGACTGTCCTCCCAGCTCTGCCCATAGGTGATCACACAAGCTCTCAACATATCCTCCAGAATCTGGTTCACACGCTCTGTCTGACCATCTGTCTGAGGATGATAAGCTGAACCGTACACCAAGTGTGTACCCATAGCTTTATGCAAACTCCTCCAGAATCTCGCGGTAAACTGAGGCCCGCGATCAGACAGAATACTCCTCGGTGCACCATGCAACCTCACAATGTGATCGATATACAGCTTGGCCAACTGATCAACTGAGTACCTCTCATTCACAAGAATGAAATGAGCGGTCTTAGTCAATCGATCCACCACCACCAAGATAGCATTATGGTGGCAAGACGTCAACGGCAAACCCGTGATGAAGTCCATACTGATGTCATCCCACTTCTAGAAAGGGATCGACAATGGCTTCAGCAATCCAGCTGGCCTCTAGTGCTCAGCCTTAACTCGCCGACAAACATCACACAAGGCAACATACTCAGCAATGTCTGCCTTCATGCCAACCCACTAGAAACGAGTCCTCAGATCCTCGAACATCTTGGTGCAACTTGGGTGGATAGAAAACCTCGAATCATGAGCCTCTCTGAGAATAGCATCCCGCAACTCTAGCACTCTCGGAACACAGATACGGTCCTCAAACCATAAAGCTCCCTGCTGATCCACACGGAAACCTGGTGCTTTGCCCCTCTTCATCTTCTTCAAGATCGACTGAACCTCTCTATCAAGCCTCTGAGCTGACTTGATCTCCTCAATCAACAACAGCTGCAACCTGAGCTCGCACAAGAATCCCTGAGGAACAATCTCAACTCTCAAACTGGCCAGATCTGAAAAAATCTCTGACTGCTCAGACAACAAAGAAGAACAATAAACCTTACGACTCAAAGCATCGGCTACCACATTGGCTTTACCCGGGTGATAGTTAATGCTAAGATTGTAATCTTTGATCAACTCAAGCCACCTCCTCTGCCTCATGTTTAACTCTGACTGAGTAAAGATGTACTTGAGACTCTTGTGATCGGTGAAGATCTCACATCTGTTGCCGATCAGATAATGCCTCCAAATCTTCAAAGCATGCACAACAGCTGCCAACTCAAGATCATGCGTCGGATAGTTCAACTCATGCTTCTTCAACTGCCTAGAAGCATAGCAAACAACCTTCTTGTTCTGCATCAGCACACAACCCAATCCCTGACGAGAAGCATCACAGAAAACCTGAAAGTCCTGATGAATATCCTGCAAGGTTAAAACAGGCGCAGATGTCAGCCTCATCTTCAGCTCCTGAAAACTCCTCTCACAAGCATCCGACCAGACAAACGGCACACCCAACTGAGTCAACTCAGTCATAGGCTTAGCAATCCTGGAGAAGTTCTCAATGAATCGACGATAGTAACCTGCCAATCCAAGAAAGCTCCTCACCTCAGAGACTGACCTCGGAGACTCCCACTCCACAACAGCCTTAACCTTCTCAGGATCAACAGAAATGCCCTCAGCTGTGACAACGTGACCGAGAAAAGCAACCTTCTCAAGCCAAAACTTGCACTTGCTGAACTTGGCATATAGCTATGAGATTTCAACCTCCCAAGCACAACTCTCAGGTGCTGCTCATGCTCTTCGGCTGACTTGGAATAGACGAGGATATCATCAATGAAAACCACCACGAACTTATCCAACTCAGCCATGAACACCTTGTTCATCATGTTCATGAAGTAGGCAGGGGCATTAGTGAGTCCAAAAGAAAGAACCAGGAACTCATAAGACCCACACCTCGTCACGAACGAAGTCTTCAGAATATCCGAAGGTCGAATCTTCATCTGGTGATACCTCGATCTCAAATCAATCGAGGAAAAGAACTTCGCACCCTTCAACTAATCAAACAGATCATCGATCCTCAGCAAAGGGTACTTGTTCTTTATCGTCACCTCGTTCAAAGAACGATAGTCAACGCACATGCGCATTGATCCATCCTTCTTCTTCACGAACAACACTGGGGCTCCCCACGGTGAAGCACTCGGCCGGATGAACCCTTTACTCAAGAGCTCATCAATGTGCTCCTTAAGTAAAGCAAGCTCATCAGAAGACATCCGGTACGGTCGCTTGGCAATTGGCGCGGTACCAGGAAGAAGATCGATCACGAACTCAACATCTCGATCTGGAGGATGTACCGGCAACTCATTGAGAAACACCTCTGGAAACTCTCGAACAACAGGAATCTGCTCCAAAGATAGCTCCTGCAAGCTGCAAACTAAAGGTGGAATTCTGGACGCTCTAGGAGCACACACCACTCGAACACCGTGGTGGCTGACCAAAGACACAACCCTCTCAGCACAAGTGATGACTCCCTCGTGCCTCGCTAGCCAATCCATCCCCAAGATGACATCAATGTCACGCGAGGGAAGGACGATGAGATCGGCTAGGAAAACCACACCCTCTATCAAGATCCAAACACCTCTACACTCCACACGACTCTTGTAGACTCCAAGAGGTGAAGTGGTAAGTGTAGGTATAGCTAAGAGTGAGGTAGGAAGACTACGTGTGGACGCAAACGTTGACGACACAAACGAATACGTAGCCCCCGAGTCGAACAAAACCGTCGCTAGGTGAAAGTGAACCAAGAACTCACCAACGACGACGTCCGGCGCCTCCTGAGCCTCCTCCATCAAGATGTGGTTTAGGCGGCTGCGCGTGACGCTCGGCTGAGCAGCGCCATGGCCAGCTGAACGCACTCCTCGTCCTCCTGACTGGTGCGGTGGCCTAGCGGGAGTGGCAAACTGAGCACCACCTCCCCCAGGTCCCTGCTGCTGGCGCCTCGGACACTGAAACACCTTGTGACCCTCCTGGCCACACTCGAAGCAGCGAACCGAGGGCTGACCCCCTGTCGGGCGGAAAGAGGACTGCTGCTGCTGGAAGGCACCTCTCTGGCACTGAGAACTCTGCTGCTGGACTGAGGCTGGAGCAGGAGCAGTGGATCGGGCGAAGGTGGACTATCCCAATCCCTGCTGGAAAGAACCACTGAAACGCTGACGCTGCGAAGCCTCACGACTGGGTCCCTGGCCAAGAGCTCTCCTCTTAGCATCCCTGGACCGGTCGAGCTTCTGAAGTGACACCTCCAAAGCTAGGCATCTGTCAATCAGCTCACGAAGGCTCCTCTGAACACCTCCGTCCAGGTACGGAAGCATCTCAAGACGTAGACCCTTGCGGAACCAGTACATCTTGCGACGCTCAGTCGAGACCTCCTCAGGTGCAAAACGACTCAGCTGAGTGAAGCGGTTGGCGTACTCGGTGACAGTCATACTCCTCTGGCGAAGAGTACGAAACTCCTCCGCCTTCGCCTCTATGGCTCCCTCTGAGATGTGGAAACCACGGAAAGCGGTGACGAAGTCGTCCTAGGTGAACAGCTCAGGCTCGTCAAGTGTGCCGTACAGAGTGTCCCACCAAGCTCCAGCTGCACCTGTCAACTGGTGTGCTGCCAGACGAACTGCCTCCTGGTCGTCACACTGAATCAGGTCCAGCTTCTTCTCGATATCCCTGAGCCAGTCGTCGGCATCCAAAGGATCGACTGCACGGTCAAAAGTAGGAGGGCGCATATTCAGAAACATCGCCATGCGAGAACCGGCTGACTGGTGATACGGTGCTGCATCAGAAGCAGGAGCACGACCACGTGGCTGCTGCTGCTGTGACTGCTCGACAATACGCTCAAGCAGAAGCGTCTGTCGGGCCATCACCTCTGCCAGGTTCGGAGCAGCTGGAAGCTCCTCACCAGGCGCGGCAACTCCTGCAGGCTCAAACTCAGGGTCCATGGCAACTCCTCTGCCACGACCCCCAGCTTGAGGGGCAGAAGCTCCAGCACGGCCACGCCCACGGCCACGCCCTCGACCAACGCCAGGTGCGTCAGCCGCAGGTGGCACTGTTACACGGCCTCCAGCGCCGCAACCACGACCTCTGGAGACAGCACCACGACCATGCCCAGCGGGTGGCGGTACCTCAGGGTCCTTCAGAGCGGCCTCCTCAAAACGAGCGTGAAGGCGTCCAGACCTCCTCAGAGCCATCTGTTGCAGGAAAGCAATTCTGATTAGAAAAATAGCATTAGCAGAAATAGAATTACTGAATAAGATAGAAAGTGAGCAGATTAGAACGAAGATATCTAAACAAGCACTATTCTAAGCAAACAAGACTCCCACCAAGCAAACGACGAGATTTACGAAAACAACTTTTACGATGAAGGTTTTTAGCAGAATAGAAAGTCTAGAAATAATCCTTAATTACGTCCAGTTCTACGGTTACGCTCCTACGGTCAAGTATGGCTCTGATACCACCTGTAACGACCGGGTTTTCACTTACCTTTCGATAAGTCCCGATCTCACGCGACATTGCCAATCCCAAGAGTTTGGCAATCATGATATCACAAGCGATCAATCAAGAAACCATAACAGAAATATTAAACAAGAAACTATTGGAAAGTTTATCTTATTAGCTTTTCATCTATATGTAGAACGTATAGAATAGACTTCATACAGACCTGGGCGTCTGTTTTAGGGGGGACTGCTCTTGGAACCCAAGGAGGACTCACGCCCGAGTTGGATCAAAACTCCTCTAGAATTGAATGCCCCTTCCAGGTCTTGAGCATCTCTATGTCCTCCATAGTTCTCTTGATCCTTTCCAATGCTCCTAATCTGATAAAGTCATTAAATAGCAATTTAATGTGATAAACATATGTTTAAGAATGAGCTCACCTATAAGTTCAATTGTCGTGCATGAGATCATGTGATTGGACCACCAATGGTAATTGGAGGAGCATTATGTATATCGAAGCAACTCTTGACTCGAGTTCTTCTTCTTCTTCTCCCATATACAACTTCAAATTTGCAATGTAGGACTAATCTCGAACTCGGGAGGCAACTCATGTTTATATGCATTGTCATTGATCTCCTAAATTATTTAAAAGTTCGAGCAACTCTAGGCATCAATTTAGATTTTCTTACCTCTGTAAACCTATCTATTCACAAGTGCAACCATACCAAATCACCCGATACTAATTTTACTCCATGTCTACATTTACTACTAGCAATTTTATACTTCTCATTCATCTTCTCTATGTTTTGTTCAGTTGTTTCATGCATCTTGAGAATAAAATCAGCACACACCTTAGTATCACTATAAAATCTTACACTAGTAGGCAAAGATAAAAGATCGCAAAAGGGTTAAATCCATACTACCTCAAATGGATTTAGCATGGTGGTTAAACGTTCCCCATACAACTAATGTTCCACCCTGTTGTATGCAAATTAAACATCCAGTAAATATTTTTCCCACATCTTCAAATTCTTCTTTAAAATTGCCCACAGCATTGTAGACAATGTATCGTTCACTACCTCAGTTTCTCCATCCATTTGTGGGTAACATGTTAGCATGAAACAACTTCATACCCAACTTATTTCATAAGGTGTACCAAAAGTCACTAAAGATTTTAGCATTACAATCTCAAGAAGTAATAAAAGGCATACATGTAGACAAACAATTTCTCTGAAGAATACTTCTCCATCCTAAAATCACCTTCCTATAAGCAAATGACTCAGAGACCAAGAAACTATCATTTTCAATTAATCATGCATGGGAAACCGCTGCCATTTAATCTAGCTTTAATCACGCATAGCCAGCGAGAGGTGAAGAGTGCAGTAGTGAGAGTAGAAGAGCGCATCCCGGCAAGACTACTCCGTCTTTTGCATGCGGGTGCATGCAAAGCCAAACCGTTTAGAGGTAAATGTAATTACGACCGGCTACATGCGTGCATGTTACAAGGAGCTCACCTCGGTTCTGGCAGCAAAACAAAGATGAAATTGAGATTAAAATTTTGGTCTTAGACGAAGATGATTTTGGGATGGAGGGAGTAGATTAGCAATATGTGTAGTATCATCAGTCTTATGACATAGTATAAAATGTGCCATCTTAGAAAAGTGATCCACTACCACAAAAACACTATCCCTCCCCCTCTTAGTCCTATATAATCCTAAAACAAAGTCCATAGAATTATCTTCCCAAGAAATAGAAGCAACGGGAAGCGGCATGTACAAATCATATGAATTTAATCAAGACTTAACCTTTTCATATCTGGTGCAGCAAGCTACAAAGCGCTCAGCATCATGTATTAGTTTTGGACAAAAGAAATACGTAACCGAAACATCTTCCATCTTCTTTGCTTCAACGTGTCCCATCAAAGCTCCTCCAAACGCCTATTGCACCAACAAAAGATGAACGAATCCAACTGGAATGCAAAGAAGGTTGGCTTTAATTAGGAAGCCATCAGTAAGCACAAATTTATTTCAAGTTTTACCTTATTTCAATGCACCAATCGATCTTTAAAATCACCATGTGAAATATACTGTTGCTTAATTGATTTTAGTCCAAAAATCAGAAAATCAAGTTGAGACATCATAGTGTATCGTTTACACAAAGCATCGACAATCACATTATCCTTCGTTTTTTTATATTTGATGATGTAAGGAAAAGATTCAAAAATACAATCTATTAGTGTTTACATATAAATTGATTGTCTCCTACTATTCATTATCCCATATTTATAGTTAATTCATTTGTTAGGATCCAAGTCTCATTACTTTTTCAAAATAATTATCGTAGATAAATTCTATATATATAAGCATTTTACTGAACAACTAAGTACCTCAATCTCTTTTACTTTATATATAGGCTGAGATAAATGATGGATCGATCGTGGATGTACATTGCACCAAGACCTTCTCCTGGGCACCTTACAAATATTTCTTTATTTATCAAAACTGTAAGAAACATGCCAGGATAGAGATCAAAATGTGATATTTTTTAATGTATTGATTGTGCCAACAAGATAGCCTGCTCTAATGCTTTGGTAATCAAATTCATTTGATCAAGAGAGGTTTTGTAAAGAACTACATTACATATATAGACAAAACATGGGGAGATAGATACATGCTACAGAAATGAAAATACTTGTATGAATCAAGTAGATTGTAATGATGATTTACGTGTTCAAGGCAACACCGATCAATCTAAGCATGAAGATTATGATATTGCTGATGTTCACGATGCTGATAAAATGTTTTATTTGAATTTTAGGAGATGTTGCATCATGTTGAGCCACAAGTGCTGATATGTATGGGGGGTGATAGAGGTCTAGATAATATGGAGATGTTGGAGAAAGTATTGAATGACCTTTTATATGGAGAAACAAAAGGATGTGATAAAGAGTTTACAATTTTGCGTGCTTTTCTTGAACATCTTAATTTGAAGACTTGCAATGGATGGTCTGATAATAGTTTCACAAAACTTTTCAGTCTACCAGCGAAAATACTTCCAAAGCCAAACAAACTACCAACAACTACTTATAGAGCTAAGAAGATTATACGTCCGCTACCTCTGGATGTTACAAAAAATACATGCATACCCCAATCACTTCATATTGTATCGCAAAGAGTATGAATATGTACAAAAATATCCGATTTGCAGTGTCAGTCGATACAAAAAGAGTTATAACCATGTGTATTGGCCCAGAAAGTGGTGATGACATTTCCAATGAAGTGGATAGAAAGAGAAAAATTCTTACCTTGGTGATGTGGTACCTTCTAGTAATTGATCATTTGAAGTGTTATTCTCAAACCTAGGGGACGACAAAGTACTCTTGCATGTCATTCTTAAAATCACATGATGAATGCAGGAAAGCTTCGACACCTAGCAGACGCAACTTAATGAAAGCATTTTGATTTACTATGTCCAAATTTGCTGAGGAGATTCACAATTTAAGGTTTGCATTGAGGACTGATTGCATGACTTTGTTTGGTGAAATAAAAACTGTACACACAACACTTGGACTGCGATCTTCACGGTGTACATCCTTTGTCAAAAATAGATGTACATCATGTTGTCCATTCTTATCCAAGGCCCAAAACAAGCTGACATCGATATAGATGTGTCTTAGAACCTTTGATGGAAGATATGGTGAAGATGTGGAATGAAAGAGTCTGGATGTCAGATGAGTTCCAATGAGAGTTCTTCACCCTGAGAGCCATTATTTGTTAATCCATGATTACCCTGGCATCTTTACAATATTAAGACAAACAAAAGGGAAGCAAGGCTGTGTAGCATGTTACAAAAAATGCGTTTGGTAGCATCATTGGAAGATTACTGGACATGACAACAAAAAAAAAGGATGGGCTAAAATCTCGTAATAACTTACAACATTTCAATTAGGGCATCAGCTCACCCAAAAGGTAGAGACTGAATGGAAACTATTATCTTCCATGAGATAGCTCTACTCTGACAGTTGAGGAGAAAAAACACTTTGCAAACGCTTACATGGGATTAGAGTGCGAACAAGTTTCTCATCTAACATCAGGAAAGTTGTTTCAATAAAACCTCATCTTTATTGGTTACAGTTCCCACGGCTATCACATGGTGACAATGGTGTTCCTCGCAATTGAAATAAGGGCTATCAAACCAGTGCATATGAAAGTTTTCATCACACAATTAATTAAGCTAGTTTCTCAATGGTATTTCACAAAAAGTGAGTGACATTGAAGAACTGGAGTATCTGAAAACATACATTATCGAGACAATGTGTTAGGTTGAGATGTGCTTCCCTCTATCCTTTTTTGACATGCATATCCATCTCGTGATTCATCACGTGGATCAGATAAAGTCACTGGGACAACTATACTTGCGTCATATGTTTCCGTACGAGCGGTACTTATCAATTTTGAAAGGCTATGTGCGGAATCATGCTCACTATTGGTTGTCATTATTCAATATCCACCATTGGATTTTCTACATAAAATGATGAATTCCAGCTCCAAACTTCAGCATAGGATTTATTTCTAACAATTTCTATGAGTTTTGGTGATTATTATACGTAGAAATTAATTCTCCACATTTTTTTCAGAATTTCAGAAGAGAAGATGGATTGAATTGAAAATTCATAGAAGATTGAAGTAATCCTCCATGGGAAAACAACTAAAGATAGTCGGTCAAGGAAAAGGACCTGCAGGGCCCAGCCAAAGTCGAATGACCCCATAGATCAGCCGACTGGAAGTTATATCTTCTTATGGACGGCTCTCTGCTTGTTGGCTCTCCCGCACTTCAAGACCCACTTCAAGTTGTAATTAGAGCTCCATTGCCAAAGTTTAACATTATAGATTAATGATGAAATTCAAGGAGAGAGTGTGAGGGACAAGGATGAGGCTTTCAAGTAGTGTAAGTCCTCCCCAAGTTGTAAATTGGTGCTGTCTGCATGATCCGGCGTCAGAGTGTCGGGACTGTCGACACCATCCCCAACATTGTGTATATCTTAGGAGAATTCTTCTTCCACTTCTTCAATTCTGTAGGTCTTTGTGGGATACCTTGTTTTCATGTAAGTCAACGTGATTCACTCATTTATTTTTATTTCATAGACTTAGAAGATCAGATTCTTACTTCTTACTGGATCTAAAATTATGTACTAGATTACAGTAATTTACTACATAGGTATGGTGTCGAGGCAAGTAATTACCTTTCTTTATTATGTAATCCATGGTCTGTAGAGGTAGGTGGCAGGTAGTAACAGCCCTGTCCATCCTTGTAATCCTTCACATTTAGGTACGTAGTATTACTGGAATTCAGAGTAGTCTGTGGACTTGGAAGGAAACCAGTGGGCAAGGTAGTGTGCTAAGAATCGACCTAACTAGTCTAGATTTAGAAGACCTAAAAATCCCTCTCTACCCAACTTATTAAAACTTGGATGATCTTGAGCCTCTAGATTCTACAAACATGTTCCTTGTATTCAATAACCTTAGGAATACTCTTGAGGGAAGTGTTACAACAGTATTCTGTGCGCTTGCGGATTTATCTGTGGATTTAACAAATACCAACACTGACCCAAACAGTTCAATTATGGAGGGCTACACAACAGAAGAAGTGGTGGAATGCTGTGCGGATTATATAAAAGATGAAAAATTTTCAATACCACTACATGAGGGAAAGTTACCTGGAAGAGGGAGAATGGGTATAAAATATTCATTGATGAGGGTTACAAATCAGTACGAGAGGCACATTTTAGTGCACTTTGCAATAATGGAGCCATACATTGAGGAAGACCCAAGTGAGTTTGCAGAGAATATCGAGACCAAATATATGTTTTCATCATGAAAGAGCACAAACATTGTTTCACTACATGGTTAATGGATGAAAACATACCACATGGGAACACCATAAAGCAAAAAATAATAAATATTTTAGCTTCTGGGCCATCAACTTTACCTGCCTCTAGGTAGGCGTATGACATTAATTGGTACACCTTTTAAACTAAAGGAAAAGATAAGAAGAGTGTTGCCCAAAACAATGGAATTTGGATAGAAGCATTTGACCCACTAGGCTAGAAGAGCACATACTATGGGTTTATAGAAGACCTACGGGGATTTGATTATAGAGACATAGTGCACATACCCGTCTTTTGGTGCCAGTGGGTCAAAACATCCAAATGGAGTGAAAGTGGACAACTACGAGCTCACAGTTGATGATGACCTAAATCATGTTGGCTACAAAGAAGACCCTTGGGTACTGACTGTGTTACACAGGTTTTCTATGTAATTGATCCTCCAAATGGGAAAAAGCACATAGTTGTTTCGTGAAAGTAAGGAATTGTTGGACTTGAGAACATGGGTTGCTGATGGTGTTTAAGTGTCACTTATACCCTCAATGAACCTCGAAAAATGTGGACAACATCATTTAGATACAATTATACACTACTCTTGGAGATGCTATATATTCGTCGGTTTAAGTCGACTCCAGTAAGGATTTCCGTAACTAGTACTATTGTGTTACACCAACGCAACTTACAAAACCTTACTATAATAAATATTTGTATTTTGTTGTACCACTCCAAAGACTATAAGAATGGCCAAAAATATTTCTAAAGTGCAATACTGCCTCCGTACTTATATTATTATCGCCATTGACTTCTAACATCAACTTTGACTTTTAATTATTCAAAAAGTGTACTAAATATCATATATTTTGTTATAACATTAAAGCCCCAAGTGGAATGCAGGATTTTTTCCTAAACGCTATTTGCATTTGTACCATCACTCTGAGGTAATTCGTTTATACCATCAAACATGTCAATGACATATGAGACTAGACTTCACTTGTCAATGACACAAAGTGATGGTATAGATTGAAAGTACATCTAAAGTTATGCTATAAGTAGAAAATCCTTTGAGATTCCTATGAAGTTACTGTATTCCAAACAAGATCTAAAGTTATTTGAAATACTATAATTTTACACATTTTAACTATTTTTAAATAAGAAGAATGGTTAAAGATAATGTCAAAAGTCAGTGCCGATAATAATCTAAGAACAACACGTTTACTTTTCTACTATTTATGATTCTAGATTCTTCTAGCACATGTTCTGTTTATTAAGTATAATGTTATAAGAAAATGTTCACACAACCGCTATTAGAGTGGCCTATGCAACGTACCTTGTGTGTATTGATAATGCAGCTCTCCAAACCTTAAATTAATAAGTACTCCTCACTTTGAACTTTTTAATGACCTTGGGAGTCAAGAAAACTAAACAAAGGTTTATGGATCTGTTTAGTACCACCGCGAAGTCCACAAAGCTGGAATTAAAATCCATGTCACCTCAATTGGGCTGACGTGCGTAAAAGACCATGTGATTCATAGTTCGAACACGTCTGAGAAAAAAATAAAAAGAAGAATATATTTTTTCAGTAGTCTGAAATCACCTACCTTCAGCTGTGGATACCATCAGATTGCGATCGAATTGTCCAGACATCATTCTCAACTAGTTGGAACTCAACAATTCTCTTTGTGACGAGTCAGTGTCCACTCCCCCGCCTCCCCCCTCCTCCATCTGCCCCTGGCAGCGCCCCCTCTGTCGAGTCAGTATCCACAACCCCTGCCACACTAACTCATCAGCGTTGAGCTTCCCGCCCTAGCCTAATTGAATCGTCATCTCTCATCACCTTTGCCTCTGTCGTCTCTCTTTCCACCACATTGTGAATGTGATTTCTCACGTGTCTCCTCCCATGTGTCCTACCAAGATTTGGTGATTTTTTATTAGATTTTTTCATTGTGTTGGGTCCATAGAGAAGGTTCAATAAACATTTACTATGTTATGAGAGGAACCACAAGAAGACAAGTCAAATCCCATCACTGTTCAGCCGGTATGCCACCCCAAAACAGTGGTGTTCCTAGCGGGTGTGACACAGTGCCATGGCATACTTAATTTTTAGATGTGCATTAATATATATATATATATATATTATACTACTTTATATAGGACTTATACTAAATTGTATATCTAAAAAAATATTATAGTATACTGTAACAACCTAAAATTCAACATTTTCAGAATACTAAAAATTCAAATTTCTTAAATGCATTTCACAATTTTAGTATAGAATAAAATTTCTTTTCCAAATAAAATACTAGGATTGCATTTCATCTCATGCCATTGCATAGCATTTCATTTTTCATCCAAATAAAATTTACAATGGAAATTTAACAATTATATAAATATAGGAATAAAAAGAAGCAAAAGAACTAAAGAAAGAAATAAAGAAATAAAAGAAAAATCCTAAGACCTCTCCATGGGCCCTTTTTCCTTTCTCCCCTCTCTCCCTCTTTCCCAACCACGCAGCCCACTCCTCCCAACCAGTCGCGAAGCCCACCAGGCCCAGACGCACACCAACCTCTCTTCTCACCGACACGAGGGGCCCGCGCATCATCTTCAACCCCCACCTAGTTTCCCAGGGAGCTCGCGCCCGCCGCCTCCGAATCCTCCAGGACTTCGCCCCAATCCCGCCCAACTACACTCCGATTCCGCTGGGGACTCAACCCCAACGTCGCCCCGACTCGGTCGCCCCCTCCCCTATAAAAGCAGCCGACCCTCAGCCTCTCTCTCTCATCCCAAAACCCGAACACCTCGCCCTCACCGACGCACCGCCTCCTGGAGTCGCCGCAGCCCGAGCCGACCCCATGCCGAGCTCGCCTGCACCGCGCCGCCCGTGCCCA
>BCLG01000137.1:53334-67385 GCA_001602295.1 Zoysia matrella
ACCGGCCCCGGTGCGGGCTGCTCCAGTCGTCCGATCCGGACTGAGCGGCCCATATTAGATCGCGCCACCCCATTTGATCTAATAGAATCCTATCCGCCCGATCGAGATCCAAGCACCCACAATGTGCCACGTCACCCAACTAACCTCATCCATCCGATCCAAATCTAACGCAGCAGATTAGGCCACGTCATCCAAATAGTTAGATCCGTTCAATTTGAAATCAAGGGCCTAGATTCATTCCCGAATTAAAAAAAATAACATTAGATTCCTTATTGCATCAGCATGACCTCAGCATGATGTCAGCCCACCCGATTAATTAAAATTAATTAGGTATTAGGTTAATTAATTTCAGATTAATCTATAATTATATAATAAAATAATTAATAATATTATTAATCTGAAAACTAATTGTAATAATTATTTAATAATTAATTATGACAATTTTACAGAAAAGCCCCTATACTTATTTTTAATTAGTCCCTGTCGAATGACAAATTTACATTTAAACCCCTGAACTTTCTATAATTTCTTTTAGTCCTTAAATAATTTCATAAATTACAGATAGCTCCCCAGAACTTAATTATTAATTACAGATTAGTCCCTGAACCTTATAAATGGTATAACTATTAAACCGTAACTCTGATTTCAGTGAATAATATATCAAAACGATCCTATCGAAATAACCTATGCATTCATGACATAATCATACTGATCTTGGTCTGTTTTGCTGCATATTGATTGATTGTTTGTGCTCTCGTGCGTTAGACGACTTCGTCTCGGACCCGCAATACAAGGACTTCCAGCAACAGGAGTTTGAAGCAGTTGAATACTATTCCCAGGAGCAGCAAGGCAAGTGTCCTTGACCATTTTGTGCCAACTTTACAAAACCTCTATCTTGTAGATTGCATGCTTGTTGTCAAATTGAATGTGCACCTACTATTAGGAATTCGCCTAGTTTCCTTATTATGCCTTGTCGCTCTAGTTTACCTTTTTGTTGGGTAGATTACATGCTGAGCTTACTGTTGTCGGGATGGGTGATATTAATTTGATTTATTATCATACTTGCTTCACGAGGATTAATGGGTTATTTAATAGTAACTTGGAGATTAGTGATTTGGGGAATATGGTTGGTGTAGGGCTGTGTGCGGGGTTACCGGCACTGTCCCTTGGTATGTTATCTTCCCAAATTTAAGGACCGATTCGTGGAGCGACCACCCATGTGTTACCGTACAACCACGAGCCAAGAATGGGCGTGGCCTGGCGTAGTAAGTGGTGGAGACCAGTTCTGTAGGTGCCAACCGGTGGCGTGGGGAAAGTGAGGTTATCGCCTGGATCCGATTAGAGAGAGATGTGTGGGGAAGTGAGGGTTACTTCCGGGAACCATCTGGCACAAGAGGGGGCCTTTCTATGGTTACAGTTAGTGCCTTATTAGGTGAAACCTCAGTGTACACGTACAAGCTGGAGAAAGCCATGGAAAAGTCTTGAAGTGATCTCTTGACCCTCACACCAAAGAAAGTGTGCAAGTGCGACGACACAGGTATAATGGAAATTTCTTTAGTCCACCTGAAAACAAGGGATGAAATCACTTCTCGTGGGGAATTGTGTACAACCTCTGTAGAGTTAAAACTGTCATGACAGTCGTGCTCACGGTCACGAGCATTGCATGGACCCTCACATGATTAGTGAGATTTTGGTATGGTTTGGTTGGTGATCACAGTGAGATACTGTGACTGGTTCTTATGTTTGTGCTACAACCGGGTAGGTTGTAGGCATGATTGGACTATAGGCGCGATGTCTTTCATTTAGTAAATAGGTGCTTAATAGGATTTGTGTCTCTAATGTGTGCTTTTATGCAAAAGAATCCTATGTTGCCTTTGCCTTGTTAATTGCCACATGTCATACTTTCCCACACTTGTTGAGTACATCCCGTACTCAACCTTGCCTTTATAAATGCTGCTCAGTAGAAGAAGTCTGGGAGAACGTTGAAGACCCTGGAGCTGAAGTCTAGGCGAGCTACTTCGGTCATCTGCGTGTGGAGCCCAAGATGCTTTATTTTGTTTTCTGCTGCTTTGGTTTATAATAATTTATAAGACTCTTAGTCACTCTTGTAATAGGTTAAATTTAGTTTATTCGAGACATAGTTCAGTTTACCATTAATGAAGTCGCTTTATGTGTGAAACTTGATTCCTGGACACATATAAAGGGTCACTTGGTTTTAGCCTTAAAACCGGGTGTGACATAAGTGGTACCAGTGTAACGACCGGAATTTTCCTTACCTTTCGATAAGTCCCGATCTTCCGTGACTTTGGCAAGCACGATATCACAAGCGATCAATCAAGAAACCATAACAGAAATATTAAACAAGAAACAAGAATAGAAAATAGCAAGTCAAAGTGAAATTATTAGAATATAATCCTCCAAAGGATCCATCGGCACGCAGGCCGGAAACTTTCTCAGAGCAGATATATCTCTATCGTGAATCCAACAAAAGCAGCAGCGGAAGCATCAACATGGCAGTGGTAGCGAACCTCCTCCACACAGGCTAGCTCGAGCGCAGGAGCGGACGTCACGGACCGTCAGAGACGTAGTCGAAGTCGAAGCTGAGAGTATCCTCTGAAAACAACAAATTAGAAAGCCGTGAGTACGAATACTCAGCAAACCGCGTGCTACCTAACAACAATGTATGCATGCAAATGGTTTCAAGGGTAAAGGCATGGCTCAAGTGCTAAATGCAAGTTTAAAACATTTTATCTTATTTAAAGATGCAATAGAGCTTTATTTTAAATCTTGTCAAATTTTATTATCTTGCCCCGTAGAGATCTCCGTTATCTCGGACGGGGGTTCATTTTAATGCCGATGTAATCTCCACACTCGGCCACAGCTCAAAGGCCGGAGTCCAAAACATTTTGAAAAAGGAGAGGAGGAAGAAAAACAAAACTACTCAACGAGGAGCACAACTCAGGGGGTGTCCTTCGAAAAGGACGTGACAATGCGCATCGACTAAAACTCTGCAGAGGTTACGAGAAGCGTCATCGGAAACTACCGTCGTAGTCCCGACAAACACACAAGACCCGTCCACAAGCTTTAACTGGCGTCATCCGTCCTCCAGGATAGGGATCCCAAAGCCTACGCAATCGGGTCCTGGAGCTGTGAAGAGCCTATCACTGATCAGGTGGGGTATCTCGATCTCATGTGGGGAGTCAGAGCTCTACACCACACTAACACTACACCGCCAACCCACGGGTAAACAACCAGTCTCGGCAAGCTTCAAGATCAAGCCAACTGCCCATACAGGGTAACGTGGTGTGCATGGTTGTCAACTGAGCGTACAAGGCTCGAAGGACTCGGTCCTTAATTGCCGAGGCAGGCACCAACTCCAACCTCAACGCCAACAACAAGTCTCACGGAAAGATCACAGCCCGGATCTTCCCGTTGTACCCGCAACAGGTACGCCCACAAAGACTTCCCAAAAGTCCCCCAGCTCCTCATACTCCAACTTGCCCCCGCTAAATAGTTATGTATAGTTATTTGCAATACTCACACATTTGAAGCACAGTTCATAAGCATTTAACACAAATTCCATTTTATAGTGATAGGTGTGAGATGAAAATAAATGCGACTAAGCATGGCTAAGCATAAAAGCAAAATAAATGTACAAAAGCAATCCTAGGGTTAATATTTGTGGAATAGTAAATAGGCACGGCTTAGAAATGTTGCTAGCACGTTTTAAAATAGTTGACATGCAAATTAGGGTTGCAAACAAAACATGCAGTTTAAAATGCTGGGAACAAAGTGATCAAGGAACGCGGCTTGCCTGGCAACTCGGGATCGAAGTCGGGATCCGGATCATCGAACTGATCGGGCTCGCAGAACTCCTTCTCAGGAACAGCAGCTAATCACAACACGAACAAAAGGGATTAGACACTAATTACGCGACCAAAATAGAACCGGAATTAAATCTAAATCGAAACTACTAGACTAAACGTGCGCAAAACGTTTCCTGGAACAAGCCTACACGATAATTGCGACGAGACAATTTAACGAAACAATTTCGGGATTAATCGGAGATCAAACGGAGTTCCACGGAAATTGTAAACAATCGAGACCACAAGGATTTAAATTAATTGCAGAATAATTAATCGCAGATTAAATTAGCAATTAATCTAACAATTAATCGGAAAGGGAAATGAATTTAAGAGAGAAATTGTTCTCACCGGGATCTAAAAATCGGAGACGGAATCGCGGAGATCGGAA
Source organism: Zoysia matrella (assembly GCA_001602295.1). Classification (NCBI taxonomy): domain Eukaryota; kingdom Viridiplantae; phylum Streptophyta; class Magnoliopsida; order Poales; family Poaceae; genus Zoysia; species Zoysia matrella. The sequence continues at coordinate 57,589 of BCLG01000137.1, forward strand.
CCCAGGACTTGTACTGGAGACCGGAGACGAAAATGGGAACCGTGACGCACTGGAGAACTGGTACCGCGTATTGGAGTCAGGTACTGGAAAAATTAATCGGAGCAGGGAAAACTTGAGACAACGCTGGAGATCGAGACAGCTGACCGAAACAGGCGGACTCGACGTCGGGCGCGAGACTCCACGCGAAGACTGTTGGCGCAGAAAAATCCTCAGGAAACCGCTTGCTGACGAGATGACGACGCTGGCGACTCGGCGCGGCGACTTGGCTCGGGGACGCGCGGAGATCGAAGCAGAGACGGCGTGAGGACAGGGCTGCGGCGACGGAACTCCTCGGGAACAGCGACGGGCGACGCGGCTGGGCGTGGACGGCACGGAGATCGACGTGAGCAGGCGACGCAATCGGGGCGGGGACAGCGACGCGCAGCACAACGGGGTAGCGCAACGGGGCAAGCTATGGACCGGAGGATCGGAGTGCTACGGACCGGGGGATCGGAGCGGGAATCCCCGGACCGATGGACGACGCGCGGAAACTGAGGTGAACAGGCGACGCGGCTCTGTGGCAGGACGACGACGGCTTCGCGCGGGGACGGCGAGCAAAACGAGAGAGGCGGCGCAGAGGGGAGGCGGTTGCCAGAAAACTCAGCTTGCGGTGGAAGAAAGGAAAAAGGGGAAAAGAAAAGGAGATAAGGATTTGGGCTAGGGTTAGAGGATATTTATAGGAGGGTGAAAAATGGTGGGTTAGAAATAAATCTGAATTTATTTAATAAACGTGAAACAATTAAGGCTGAAGAAATTGATTAGAGAAAATATCTAGAGATCCGAAAATTAATTAGGGAATTCCGAGAAAATAATTTTTGCCCAAACGTAAAAATTACGCGGACTAAATTATTTTAGCGCCGGATCAATTTAGACGAACGGATTTCCAATTGAACGGAAAGAAATTCGGAACGAATGATTTTTGAACGGAACGAAATATTGGAACAGACAATTTAATTGGAATAGAATTTAAGAAATCGCCACTTTATTAATCGAAATATCGGGATGTTACAACCAGAGCCGTGTTGACCGTAGATGTGAGCCTAGAGTAGAATGGACGTCTAGGACCTTAATTTCAAAACTATGTGCCAAAAGTTTTGCAAAATTTCATTTTTCTCCGCATCTTAATGTCTATTTACATTTTCCTAATAGCTCTTCTAAAATTATAGATGGCAAGAACAAGGTACACAGCACGGAAACAGACTGGACCAAGAGGAAGGCCACCAGGACCGTTGGCAAGAAGGCTTGGCAGGAAATCAACCCCAACCCCACTATCAACCATACTAGAAGACGTACCGGAAGTCCTGCTGAGGTATGGAACCAGGGCGCTTAGCGACTCGGACGAAGAACAACCTTATGAGAAGGACGTCCACACGGTGTGCGAGCAGTTGGTGCAAGCAGCACCCCAAGAACCAGCAGCACCTCAAGAGCCGGTGGAACTAGAAGAATCCGAGCCAGAAGAGGAGCCAATATAACTAGAAGAATATGAGCCTAAGGAGGAACCACAAGAGGAAGACTTCATCAGGTCTCCGTCACCCAGGGTGCAAGAAGAACAAGAAGATAGAAGACCATGGCACCGCACGCCTCAGAAGTTCTGTACTAGTGGACAGATCGGACGAGTTGCCACAGAGCAACTAAGAGCACTGCTAGATGAAATTAGCCTGGATACCGTGCTCTCATTCACTCACCAAATCATTCCAAAGCTAGAACGGGATGAGTGGACGGTGGAATTAAGGATCTACGACGGCAGCCAAGAGTACAGTCGTCACCATACCCCAGTTCCTAGGATCAGTGAAGCACAAGCAGTTGCTGATGCCGCATGGGCTGCAATCACGAGGAGCCACAAATGCAAGGACAATCTGCAAAACTCGACGTTCCGCCATTTTCCTTGCAGGGTACCAAGCACAGGAAGGTTTCCAGGGTTCGTGAAGAATGATCCGAGCCCCGAACCAGTCGAGAGAGAAGCGACAAGTTGATGTTGGATTTGTGCAAGCGCTATCGTGCTGCCCTGGACGAGAATGCATATCTCCGTGAGAGGCTTAATGAAGGACTTGGTGTGCAAGAAGACCAACGCGTCACCGTCACCAAGTCCTCCTCCACCAGTCACTATCAGCAAGTTTCTATCTATTGGTACACAGCCGTAATAAGAGGTCCCTTGCCTTAAGTTGTAATAGGGAATCCCGATGTTAAGAGTCGATTAGAGTCGTTTAGTTCTTTAGTGGTGTGCTTTGTGTTAGGTTGTGGTGTGTTTGTGTGCTAGTTGGTGTGTGATGTGAGCTACGAAATACTTCGGCACCTTGTTCACAGCCTCATCTTTGTTAGTTGGAATAAATCCTTGTTTACCGTGTCACTTTGATGCATATAGTTGGGATTCATTATTCTTTCTTCTTTTCATCTATCTCGATCATCAATCTCAACTCTTCTCTCCATTATACCAAATGGTTTACACCAGGCGCACTGCAGCTGATCAAGGAGGTTCCTCCAACCAGAACAACCATAATAACCAGAATAACCAGAACTAGAACAACCATATCCCCCAGAACAATAACCAAGGTGGCAACAACAACAATAACAACGACATCAATGCCAATGGAATTGCTGGACCATTTGCACAAATCATAGCTATGCAGACGCAGTTGATGCAGAACATGATGCAAACTCTCACTCAGATGCAGCAGAATCAAAGTGCAGCACCACAAGATCAGGGCCAATACAAGCTGGGCGAGTTTTTGAGGACTAGGCCACCCACCTTCTCTCAAGCCAAGGATCCCTTGGAGGCTGACAATTGGCTTAAATCAATTGAGAAGAAGCTGGCCATAGTACAGTGCAACGACCGTGAGAAAGTCCTCTAAGCAACACATCAATTAGCTGGAGCTGCCGCAGACTGGTGGGATGCTTACTGCGGTGCTCATGCTAATGCTGTAGGCATCACTTGGAACGAATTCAAGACCAACTTCCGCTCTCACTATGTTCCAGCTGGGACCATCAGACTGAAGAAGAAGGAGTTCCAGAACTTGAAGCAAGGTGGTATGTCAGTGAATGAATACATCAACAAGTTCACTCAGCTATCGAGGTATGCTCCAGAAGATGTGAACACTGATAAGAAGAAGCAATAGCTGTTTCTTGATGGGCTAAACCATGATCTCTAGTACCAGCTTATGAGTAATGACTATATAAACTTTCAGAAGCTGGTGGATAAAGCACTTGTCCTTGAAAACAAACGGGCAGAGATTGAACGTGAAGGCAAGAGGAAGATGTCATTCAATGGGCAGCCTTCCAATCCCAATGTCCGCTCCCGCATGATGCCACCACAGGGGCCGATGTATCGTCTTCCGTATACTAGGAAACCACCAATGCAAGCTTCACGCCCAAACTTCCAAATGCAGATGCAGAAGCCGAACTTTCAGGCAGCACGTCCTAACCCACCATAGATACCTCGTACTGGGAATCAGCCAGTACCTCGTCATACAGTACCCGCTCAGCAGAACACTAGCAAGCCAGTCACTAGAGCTAATGCAGTCATTGGAGCTCGAGGAGCATGCTTCATGTGTGGTAGACACTATGCTAACAACTGTCCTAACAAAGCCGCCGCACCACTACATCTATGGCAAGGTCAACCATGTGACTAGTGAAGAAGCTCAGCACTCTACAGAAGTTGAGATGGGTACGTTCCTTGCAAACTCTAACCCTGCTACTGTTTTATTTGATTCTGGAGCATCGCATTCATTCATAGCATCAAGTTTTGTAGCAAAGTACAAAATTTCCATGGTTATTATGAAAAATACTATGCTAGTAAGTTCTCTCGAAGGAGAATTGAGAGTTAGACATTTATGCCTAGCAGTAGGTCTGCACATAAGGGGGGTAGAATTCTGGTCCAATCTCATTGTTTTGGAATCAAGAGGGATAGATATAATCCTCAGAATCGACTGGTTAAAGAAGTACGACGGAATAATACAGTGTGCAAGTAGGGCAGTTCAGTTAACAAGTACCAATGGAATGAAGGTTGAGTTTGTAGCAGCCAGTACAGCGGGACCAACGTGCGTGCTCAATAAGATAGAAGGCAAAACCATTGAGGAAATATGAGTTGTCCGTGACTATTAAGATGTGTTTTCGGAAGAATTGCCAGGTATGCCGCCTGGCTGTGACATTGAATTTCTCATTGACCTAGTGCCTGGAATAACACCTATATCTAAGAGGCCATATAGGATGCTCGTTAATGAATTAGTAGAACTTAAGAAGCAAATTACGGAGCTTCAAGAGAATGGTTTTATTCGTCCTAGCTCATCACCATGGGGGAGCACCAGTACTCTTCGTGGAGAAGAAGGATAGAACACAAAGGATGTGTGTGGATTATAGATCTCTGAACGAGGTTACTATCAAAAACAAGTATCCCTTACCTAGGATTGAAGATTTGTTCGATCAGATGAAGAGAGCGTCAGTATTCTCGAAGATTGATTTAAGATCAGGCTATCATCAACTAAAGATCAGAGAGTCAGATATACACAAGACTGCTTTCAGGACCAGATATGAGTTATATGAGTACATAGTCATGTCATTTGGATTGACCAATGCCCCTGCTTACTTCATGTATATGATGAATAAGGTGTTTATGGAGTACTTGGACAAGTTCGTGGTAGTGTTCATCGATGACATCCTGGTATTCTCCAAGAATGAAACAGAACATGAAGAGGATGTTGAGGGCGCTGACGTTGTCCATGAAGACCTTGGTCAGGCGCGTGGTGCTGATGATCGGATCGAGCACCAGGGGCAGGCGCCCCGGCTGAGGCACGTAGTTGGGGTGGTCGGATCTGTCTAAGGTGATCGGGATCTCTGACTACTTGACATAGGTGGGCACGGCGGGGTCGGCGAGGTTGACCTCCTACCATGTTTGCTTCTTGTGGCACCGTGACTCGTAAGCCACCGGCTCACCAAAGATCATCAGGCAGTCCTCCGGCTCAGGGAAGGCGTTGTCGACGTTGCCCTCGGCTTCCTTCGCAGGAGGGACGGGATTTTGAGGTTGACGAGAGTCGGGTTGGAAGTTATCTCTGTAGAATACCCGCATCAGATGGCAATCCCATAGGGTGTGTTGGACGGGGGTCGAGTGGTTGGTGCAGGGCTTGTCGAGCATCTTCTCGAAGTGGTGGTTGTGGTCGATCGGCTTCTTTGCTTGGGGTCGGGGCTGTCGCTCGATGACGACCACGAACTCCTCGTCTTGCCGGTGACTCCTCTGCTTCTTGCTGCACGAGCCGCCCCCGACTGGTCGTCCCTGCGGTCGGAGCGGTTGTTGTTCTTGCGGTCGGCCTTGGACTTCTCCTTGTCCTTGGTCCGATCCCGGTCGAAGTTGGCCTGGACAGCCTCCTCCCCGGTGGCAAATGTTGTGGCGATGTCGAGAAGAACGCGCACCGTCCGAGGATTTTTACACCCCAGCTTGTGGACAAGAGCCTTGGATGTCGTGCCGTAGGTGAAGGCCTCGACAGCCTCCTCGCCGGTGGCAAATGTTGTGGCGATGTCGAGAAGAACGCGCACCGTCCGAGGGTTTTTGCACCCCAGCTTGTGGACAAGAGCCTTGGATGACGTGCCGTAGGTGAAGGCGTTGATCACGTCGGCATTGCTCACGTTGGGCAGTTCATTTCGCTTGCAGTTCTTCAGATCCCAGGAGTTGCCCGGGCGCGTGTTGGTTCTTTGGAAGTTGCCGTTGAAGACGCGATGGAGGTCGGCCCAGTCGTGGATGCTGTCTTAAGGAAGGTGCTCGAGCCACCCCCTGGCCGAGTCAGACAGGAAGAGTGGTAGGTACTGGATGGCGAACAGGTCGTTAGTGCCCCTGGCTCTGCATGCAAGACGATAGTCCTCGAACCAGTGGGCAGGGTTGGTCTCACTGGTGTATCTGACAATATTGGTCGGAGCGCGGAATCTCTACAGAAAAGGTGCTCTCCAGATCTGGGACTGCGGCTCTAGATGTGGTCGTAGCTGCGTCGACGGTCGCGACGGTCAGGAGATCGTTCCAGCCTGGACTCGGTGTAGCGCTCGCTTCTGGCTTGCTTCCGCGCGTCGATCATGTGACAAGCGTCACGATGCTCCTCGAGGCGCTAGTGAACGTTGCCAGCCGGTGGATAGGATCTCGCGCCTCGGCTTGACCGCGATGGCTGTTGCGGGCCGGACTTCGTTGATCAGCGCTTGGCCGGTGAGAACTGTGCGCCTCGGAGTGCTGTCGAAGCGATGGTTCAGGGTGCTGAAACGCGCCGTCGAGGTACACGCGTAGACGATCGTATGTCTCCTTGAGCATGGGGTTGTTAGGCGTGGCGGACTCATGGAGGACGTAAGCCGCTACCGCTAGGTTCTCGTATGGCGTGTCGAAGACGAGCGTATAGCCGTTCATAATCTGTTGGTAAGTGGACCGAGCCCGGGCTCGAGCGCCACCACTCGTCGCAGCGGCACCTTGACCCGGAGCATCGCCTCCGGCTGCAGATTTGCGCCAGAGGGCATCCTCGACGATGGAAATAGTGCGACGATTTGGAGAAGGGTCGTCGTCGAGGCCTTTGCCCGGAGTAGGGTTCTCTGCGGCCTTGGGAGCGTTGAGCATGAAACACACCCGAGCCAGGTCGTGGCCCAGCACAGCATGAGGCGAGCGACGAAGAGGCGAGCGCCGCTTGCACGGAGCCTAAAGGCAAAGCTCGCCACCATTGTCGGCAACGAAATTCAGGCTTTCAAAGCGGAAGGCCTGGCCAACAGCGAAGACGGGGATGCCCCACGATCAACCATCACGGGCGATGGCAACCACGAAGCTCTCAAAACGCAGGTGAGAGATCGAAGTCTCTCCCACCAAGGTGAAAATAGAAGCCATTGAAAAACGAAGCGAAAACACACCACGAAAAGCTCTTTCCTGGCGCGTCAACTGTCGGTGTTCTGACCACTGGCAGAGTAAAATTTACGTAATCAGAGAGAGTATCAGTGCGCTCTTCGTATTCGAAATGGCCTAGTCTATGGAAGACTCAAGAGTTAACCTGGTTCGGGCCGCCAGCGAGGCGTAATACCCTATGTCTAGGGGCGCGAGAGATCAAATCGTATGAACTCAAGAACATGAGTACAATGCGCGCCCTAGCACGTGTGGGTGGATGTGGTTACAATAGAATGGCTTGAATCTAATTTGTCTTCTCTAAAGCCCCCTGGTACCCCTTTATATAGGGGTCAGACCAGGGTCTTCAACTTGGCGCCTACATAACCTTCTGGCCCTCCGTCTGGTGGGGCCTCAGTCGTCACTTGAGTTGGTCGCCTGGCGCCCGCTGGCACTGGAGTAGATTGTCGGTATCCTTTGTACGTTCTTTGTCCAGTCGTAGGGGACAAAGAACACTTTTCTGTTTCGCTTTACTGTCCGCAGGGATGCTTTACCGATCATATTATTGCTTTACCGCTTTCTGGAATGCTTTTCCTTCGGCAAGGTTGCTTTATCTTGTGCTGTACGTTGTCAAAAATCTCTGTGCTTGACAGGTGTCAATGGCTAAAGCGATGGCCGACCCTCGAGGGTCAAGTAGAGGCGTTGGCTTCCAGCCGTTAGCTGGTTGAGTCTTGTCGTCGTGCGGCCCCAACCCTTTAGTGGTCGGGTTGTGGTGTTCGAACGGTTCCCACCTCTTGGGGTCGAGAGGTTCTTGGCGGTCCTCCATGGGCCGCAGGATCCCGACAGCCTGCTTCTTATGCTTAGCTTCAATCCTTCCACTTTTTCTGAGCTGCTTCTGCTTTTCATTTTGCTTCATGTTTGATGCCTTCTTTTCCACCGGCATGGCTATCAGAGATGGAGGGATGCTGATCTTCATATTGCTCATGAAATCTGCTAGGCCTGTGTTGCTCGGAATCATTTCAGCCTCTTCTATTTCTTTTGGCAGCGTTTGTATATTTGTTCCCTTGCAGTTTTCTTTGCCCTCCTTCTCTAGTTGATTTGATTGTTTGAGTTAAGTATCCTGCACATCCGAATTTTTCCTTTACGGTCCTTTTTATATGGTTGTTGCTGCATGATTTCTTTCCTCCCTTGTTTTCTGTTACCCACCTCTGTATTCATGTTCTCGAGAATCAGGTTCTGGGGCTTTTCATTTTGTTCCACCTGTAACATCCCGAAATTCTCGAAATTAATAAAGTGGCACCTTTCTGCAATTTTCACTCCAATTAATTGTCATTTCCAATATTTCGTTTTGATCAAAAATCTTTCGTATCAAATTTCGTTTCGATCAAATTCAAAATCTGTTTTACCTAAATTAATCCGGTGCCGAAATAATTTAGTCCGCGTAATTTTTACGTTTGGACAAAAATTATTTTCCGGAAATTCCCTAATTAATTTTCAAGTCTCTAAATATTTATTCTCTAATTAATCTCTCCAGCCTTGTTGATTATTTCGCGATTTTTTTAATTAATCCCAGATTAATTCCCAACCCCATTTTTGCCCTTATAAATACCCCTCTCAACCCTAATCCCCTTTTCTCTCTCCCCATTCTCCTGAAAAATCTGTAACCGTCTCCCTCACGCCGCCGCTCTCCGTTTTCCCTGCCGCGCGCGACCGAGTTTTCCGTGTTCTGCGCCGTGGGACTTGTCGCCAGCCAGCGCCGATCTCCGAGCCAAATTTCCGCGCGAGTCGTCGCACTGACCTCCAGTCCATTCGGTGCTCCGAGCCGCCCTGTTATCGCGTGGATTCCGCGCGCCTGCCGGTCGACGCCTTGCGCTGCACCGATTTCTCGCGAGCTGCCGCCCGTCGCTGTCCAGCTGCGTCGCCGTCAGCGTCCTCGTTTTCCAGCGTCGATCCCCGCGTCAGTCGGGTGCCCTCGTCCGCGTCAGCCTCGCCTCCCACGCGCGTCGCCTGCCGCGAGCCAGCTCCTGCCCGACGTCGTCCTTCGGCCCAAGGGTCCAGTACCGACGCCCTGCTCCGGTTTTCTGGTCCGAAGCCTGCCTCCGCGTGTTTTCTCTGCCCCGGTGAGAACCGATCTCTCTCTCCCTCTCTCCCTCTCTCTCCATGATTGCTGCGTCAGTGTGTGGACAGAGCTTATAATTTTTGCACTGTTCTAGTTTTGGGTCCTCCAACCAGTGCAGTACCGTGCCAATTTTCTCCGAATTCCAGCACGGGTCTCTGATCTCCGATTTCGTCTCCGAATTTTAGATCTCGGTGAGAACAATTTTCCTTCTCCTAAATTTATTTTCCCTTTTCAATTAATTGCCAGATTAATTGCTAAATTGTTTTGCGATTAATTATTCTGCAATTTATTTAAATCCTTGTGGTCTCGATTATCTACAATTTCTCGGGAATCCCATTTGATCTTTGATTTATCCCGAAATTGGTCCGTTAGCTTGCCTCGTCGCGATTATTGTGTAGGGTTGTTCCGGGGAACGTTTTGCGCGCGTTTAGTCTAGTAATTTCGATTTCGATTCTAATTCCAGTTCTATTCTTTGTCGCGTAATTAGTGTCTAATCCCTCTTGTTCGTGTTGTGATTAGCTGCTGTCCCTGAGGAGGAGTTCTGCGAGCCAGCTCAGTCCGACGATCCAGATCCCGACTTCGATCCCGATTTGCCAGGCAAGCCGCGTTCCTTGATCACTTTGTTCCCAGCATTTTAAACTGCATGTTTTATTTGCAACCTTTATTTGCATGCCAACTACTTTAAAATGTGCTAGCAACATTCCTAAGCCGTGCCTGTTTACTGTTCCACAAATATCAACCCTAGGATTGCTTTAGTACATTTATTTTACTTTTATGCTTAGCCAAGCTTAGTCGCATTTATTTTTATCT
>BCLG01000137.1:74017-96852 GCA_001602295.1 Zoysia matrella
CGCGTCAGGGCCTGGGAGGGCGCGGCGCTGAGTGTCACACCCCAAAATTCATCCTAATTAAAACTCAAAAATTTCAATTGTCACTAACAAAAATGCTAACATTTTTTCTCTCTTTTTCCCTCCTTTTTCAAAATTGAAAAATTCATTTTGTAATTCGAACCGTATCAATTGGAAATTTCATAAAATATTAAAATTTAACCGTGTGAGAAGTGATTGCCTTTTTCTTTTTTCATTCTCGTCATTTGTTTCTCAAGTTCTACCTAAAACTCTGAGTTCAGCCAATTCCTTGAATTCCAAAATCCATTCAAATCATTTGAATCATCTTTGACTCAAAAATATCTCTTTTCAACAGGTATCTATTCTTCGAATTCTACAGAACAAAATCAAAACCAAATTTGGAGATGATCCCAAAACAAAAGTCGTTCGTCCTAAAATATCCTACAACTTCACAAAATTTCATACCCATCCAAGCTCCGGAAGTTTGATTTTCAAGCGAAATAGACAATAATTAGAAAATAATCCGTACCTCCAGCAGACAACCTTCCTTAACGATTAACCATATTCAAAATTTCATAACTCTCCGATTCTTTTGAAAACGCTGTCCGGACAATTTATATTGTAGAACACCTGCTATAGATTCATCCCACAATTTTTTTTCCCAATTTGAATCCATTTGCTCTTCCTTTTTCCATCCCAAAATGCTTAAGTGATAAAGTTGAACTGGGCATATTTACTCGCGGCCCCACCCGTCATCCACCCATCTCCTTCTCCCCAATCTCCCTCTCTCTTCCCTGTGCGGGCACAGCGCTGCCATGCCATCGCCCATCCGCGCCCATGCTGCCCATGTCGCCGCCCACGTCGCCGCCCATGCCGCCGCCCATACAGCGACGTGTGCGCCACTCCTCCTCCGGCTATAAAACGCCACCGCGCCGTTCCGCGCACGGCGTCCCTTCGTCGCCGGCGCAGCACCGCCCCTCCTTGACCTCGTGCACCACCGCGGCAGCCTCCTCCCTGACTTGGGCTCTTTGATTTGGCCGGAACACAGCCGGAGCCAAGCCCCGCTGTGCGCCATGGCTGAACCCGGATGGGACCTCGTCGCCGGCCTCCTATGGCGCCCGCCCTTCACGCCTACAACCACGACGAGCTCCACGGCATTGCCCTCATCCCTCTGCATCAATTCCCGAACCACCTTCGGCCCTCCTGAGCCCCGACACCATGCGCCACCCCGGCATGCCGCGGGCCTCCGCCTCCAGCTCACCCTGGCGCCTCCCCGGCCACGCCGAGCGTGTCATCAGCTTCCCGGCATCGCCCTAGTGCTGCGCCGCTCCTTCCCCAAGTCCTCAATGAGACTGCTGCACCCGAAGATCCAGCGCTGAGGGAAGTGTACAACCGCGTACGCATTTACCTCGATAGCGCGCTTCAGCAACTAGAAGCATCTCTGCGGACCCAGCAGTCGGAGACACGAAGCAACCGCCGATCCCACGATCGGAGAAGCCCGGCGCGCGACAGTCGGGCCGAGGAGCGAAACCCTCGGCACCACGTGGGGTCGGTCCAGCCACAGCTCGGCCTCGACTGCGATGCCCGGCGACAGGCCAGGAGCGAGCTTCGCGTCGAGTCTTGGCGGAGGCGCTCCTTTGACTGCTACTACCGACGCCGCTCCTTCGATTCTAGGAGCCCAAGCCCTGATGAGGTCGGGCCCAGAGCGTTCGGACCGCTCATTCGGCTCGCGGAGTTCCCGCAAAGATTTTGCGCCCCGACTACCATCAGCCGATACAACGGGGAAACGGACCCGTCCATTGGCTTGAAGACTACCGTCTCGCCTGCAGGGCCGGAGGAGCGGACGACATGTTCTCCATTCAGTACGTGCCTCTCTTCCTCACCGACTCGGCCAGGGGATGGTTCGAATACCTCCCCGAGGGTTGCATTCAAGACTAGGGTGACCTGCGCCGCATTTTCGTCGGCAACTTCCGGGGAACCTACACGCGCCTAGGTAATTTCTGGGATCTTAAAAACTGCAAGCAGGAGCCCGACGAATCGCTCCGAGACTACATCCAGCACTTCTCACGAAAGCGCAACGAGCTGCCCGACGTCAGCGACGCCGACGTCATCAACGCCTTCACCTGCGGGGTGACGTCCAAGGCGCTCGTCCACAAGCTGGGCCGCAGGAACCCTCAGACGGCCCGAGACCTTCTCGACATCGCCACAACCTTCGCCACCGGAGAGGAGGCCGTGCAGGCTAACTTCGATCGAAGCCGAGCAAAAGACAAGGAGAGGTCTAGGACCAACCGTTGGGACGATCAACTCTTCGACCGACACGCCGACCGCCGCAACGAGCGAGGCGGCGGCAATTCGAGCCGCAAAAAGGGGAAGGGTCGACGCCACGACGACGACTTCGTGGCTGCCGCTGACTGGTCGGCCCGACCCCCAGCCAAGAAGCCGGCCAATCACGATGGCCACTTTGAGAAGATACATGACCGACCTGTCCCAACCACTCCGTACCTGTCAAGCATATCCTCCGGAATTGCCACTTGGCAAGGAGGTTCTTCAAAAGCGGGTTCCAACCCGACTCCTCGGCTCCTAAGGCCAACCTCCCGAGCCAAAGGGGCCGAGGACGATGCCGGCGCAGCCTTCCTCGAGCCGGAGGACTGCCTCATGATCTTCGGTGGCCCCGATGCCTATAACGAGTCTCGCCGCCAGCAGAAGAGGACTTGGCGGGAGGTCAACATGACCGACCCCGCTGTCTCAAGCGAGTCTTGAGGCCCGGCGCTTATAAGTTAGCAACCGAGGACGGCCGAGAGCTCGAGAACGCGTGGAACATCGAGAGCCTCCGAAGGTTCTACACTTGATGAAAACAGCTAAGTTCTCGCAACTTACTCGCGCTTATTGTTTTTGGGCTGCGAACCGTGGCCGCCCCGGCCACGCCCCGCACCCGGGGGCTACTTGGCTCCGCCCTCCCAAGTGTTGAAATGTCTGACCTCGCTCGTCTTTTTTTGATTTGGTGTGCCGAGGCACCGCTCCCCGTTGACCTTTTGCGTCTCGTTTTTTCGCTGACTCGCGCCTCGCTCTGTTTCTTCGGGGTTTTTTTGGTCCTGAACTCTCGCATGCAACCGTTCGCGTTCGCGAGCAACCTTATGAACGCGTGCATCGGGCACCCCACAACTCAGACGCCGGGCCCTCTCTCTAAGAGAGTCTGACCCTTTGTACTCACTCACTGATATAAACCACTCCCTGGATGTAGGGCCTTACTCCGTTTGAGGTGGCCTGAACTAGGTAAAAATACCTCATTGAGTCTTCCGTAGACTAGGTCACATCGAATACGGAGGCACACCACCCCCTCGATCGTATTTCGTACTCTGCCGGTGCTCAGAACCCCAACAAGATTCACGAATATAGTGTTCGAATCCTTGTAGCCAGTGTAGTTCGGTGGTGGTTTGACCATGGATGGTTGCCGTGCGCACCTTGATGTGTGTCTGTGAGCCGATGCATTTTGGTGGTCGCACACGGTGACAGAGAGCTAGTCTTGATCAGAGGGCTCCGCTCTTGTGCTAGCAGGATCTGTTGGCGAGAAACAAGTTAATTTATTCTCTTAGAATTGTTTTCGAATGCTGATCTTCGGAAGTCCGTAGAAACTCCGTTGGTTCTCCAAAAGTTTCCCCAGTTGTTCTGTTACATCCGTCTTGTTGAAAACGTCGTGCAAAATTTTCCGGGGAACGTTTTGTTCACGTTTAGTCTAGCAATTTAAATTTAGATTTAATTCTTCGAATTTAAATTGCCACGTACCTAGTGTCTCCCCCCTATTCGTGTTATTGTTTAGCTGGTGATCCCGAGGAGGAGTACCGTCAGGCTGCTCAGTTCGACAACCCAGATTCTGACTACGATCCCGAGCTACGAGGCAAGCCGCGTTCCTCGATCACTTTTGTACCCAGCATTTTAAACTTCATGTTTTGTTTGCAACCCTAATTTGCATGCCAACTGTTTTAAAATATGCTAGCAACATTCCTAAGCCGTGCTTATTTATTGTTCCACAAATATGAGCCCTAGGATTGCTTTAGAATAATTATTTTATTTTATGCTTAACCATGCTTAGTCGCATTTATTTTTATCTCACACCTATCACTATAAAAATAGAATTTGTGTTAAATGATTTTGAACTGTGCTTCAAATGACTGAGTTTTGCAAATACCTATATAACTATTTAGTGGGGGTGTAACACTTCGTGTTTCCGAATAATGAGACAGTTCATTCGAATTCGAAAATTTCCGAAAAATCCGAGCTCAAAGAAATTCAAACCCAGTTTCAAATTAGCTCCAAATTTAAATTTGAAATTAAAAAAATGTGAGCTCAAAATTTTAATGAAATATTGTGAAACGAACTCCCTCTTGAAATTTATTGCAACCACTTGAATTTTAGAAGTTTATGGAAAATTTTAATTTGAGGTTTAAAAGCTCAAATAATTTATTTTCCTTTAAAAGCTAACCTGTCTTCAAAATTTAATATCATTTTATTTATTTCGAGTTTGAACTTATACCCAAAATAAAAGTTGTTCCTTTTCAAAAGAACTACCAGCCTACCAAATTTCAGAAATTTTAGAGCTCGGGAAGTCATGCTTTCAGATTAAAACAGAAAGCAGCAATAAAATCCAGAAAAATTCGGAAAAAGAAAAAGGTAAGCGGGGCCCGCCTGTCAGCCGCCATCTCTCTTTCCTTCTCCAACCGCGCGCGTCCAGCACGCTCCCCACGCGCCCGCGCCTCGCACTCCACCTCGCATGCAGCGTGACACGAATCCCTGCTCACCGCGGGAGTGTTACTTCTCTGGGCGAGTAGCAGGGTCACTTTTACCGCCTGTACACTCGTTCTCTCCCACTCATTCTTTCCCTCGGCATCGCCTCTGTCTTAGGCCGAGCGGGCGACGATGCGCGCCATCGTCGCCCGAAGCCAGCTCCGCTTCCTGTTAGCTCGCCGTCCAGTGCGCCTCCAAGTCCCTGAGCCCCTCGACAGTACCCTTCCTCGGTTCCTAGCGCAGAGAACTCGGATACGAAGCTTTTCCCCAAATCGAGCCCTCCAGAACTGCTGGCCCTCTTCTCCAAATCCGGCCGATACCGGCGACGGTCCGACGATTCCTTCTGGTTCGCAGCTCATCCTTTCCTTGCGCACCTCTAGGACCTCGGGTTCCTGAGAATCGTTGGCTATTGATGCAGGAATTTTGAAGACGAACGTCGCTGGCCGCCGTATCCTTGCGACCTCGCCGACGACAACCATCTTCAGGGCCCCCTCGACGACGTCTTCTTCCGTGCCATGCTTCTCCGCCCTCCAGTGAAGCTGTAGGAGCAAGTTTGGCCAGTTTTTGTCAACCGAGTCGAGCTCTACGCCTTGCCGAACGCCGCGCTGCACCGGAAGGAGCAAGCACGGCGAGCTCGACGTTGCTCCGGTGAGTCGGTCGCCATGCGCGCTGCGCTGGGCTGAGCTCGCCCCCACCGGATCTTTTGCGCCCATCTGATCCGATGTGAACTAACTGTGTAGCCAACCATGTGGCATCTGCTTATACGGGCCGGATCCCGTGTGTCCACACGAGGATCTTTTGCGCCAACCCTGAGGCCCACTGTGTGGCCTGTCCCCCCCCCCCCCCGCTGGATTTTTAATTATTTGCGAAATCAATTGTTAATTGTCTAGAAATTAGTATTATCTTCCAAAAATAATAGAAAATGCATATGAACTCCAAAAATTACAAATAATATACCGTTGGAATCCTCTCATCATGTAGAATATTTTAGAACATTCAAAGTTTTATTTTCTGCATTAGAATTAATTCTAATAATTAAACAAAGTGCATTGTGCATACATGCATATCATCATTTTTCATGCATATTAAAAATGTGAAAAATACGTAATTATGTTCTATTAATTAATATATATCATTTTAGAGTTATTTAGAATGTATACATTTATTTATTATTTATAAATAAATTATTACTTTTAGATACGAATTAATTCATTAGAAAATTCATAATATTGCAACAAAATATAAAATTTGTACAAAAATTAGTTTATAGCTTTGTTAATATTTTGAGCAACTAAATTTATGATTTATGCCTTTAAGAACCATATTAAGAAAATTTAGAAATAATCTTCTCTACTATGAACTATTTAGTATAATATAAAAATTCATTTCCGAAACATTTTCAAATAATTTCCAGCAGCACCTTGGTCTAATAAAATTCTTTTTCTATGAAATCATCATCATAATCTTCTTGTTATATCATCGCATCCTCGTCCTTGTCATATGTATTCATGAGCATATCATCGCATGTGAGCATCCTTGTCACATGCGATGACAAGTAAAATAGTAAATGTCATTAGATGCATAACTAATCGCACTCGCATATCACTTCACACATTTAGGAAACGTCGCGGAAGACCAAGACCTAGCGTTGATCGCTCCGGAGTCGTCCGTCGCTAAAGACCTTCCTCTTGTTTGTGCTAACTCTCCGCAAACCGAAGGCAAGCTCCGGTGCATTAACCCTGTTTTAAATTTTTGTTTTATCACTATGTATTGTAGAGCTAATGTACTGTGCATTAAGTTGTAGGAGTTGTTTGAAACCCTAGAATGCATAATAGTACCAATTACCCCTATTGAGTATATATTGGTACAGGTAACTCGATGTAGAGCTAGGCTATGAGTTCTAATCAACGGTAGAAGTTGAGTGAATGAGAAACCTCACTCGCAAGATTATAGGTTAGACATTATCCCACACTTGAATAAACCTGAGACCAGGCGGGGATAGAGTATAGGTGGATTTGAGAAGGCTGGGCCTTCCGGTGGTAGCCCCGCCTGTGTCGGTTAAAGACCGATTCGAGTGTGGCCCTGTTGAGCAAGTTTGAATTGTACCGAAGGCATACTGGGGACATGGGACCCAAAAAACTGACGTAACTCGATACCATAGCGGTTGGACGTAACCCTACCTCTCTATCGGCGGGGAGTAGAGAAAAGCCTTAGATCTAACCATGGATGCACCCGACGCGGTGATCGCATGGAGGACCATGTGCTTGGGAGAGGTGCGCGTCGGACCGACCCTATGGTATTGTTGTAAAAGGTTGCCACATGCGGCTTCCGGGAAGCACGTACGTGTCATGTACTTCAAGTTTTTTCCAGCTGGTGTAAATCGATTATAATCGCTGCCCCTCACAGTAACGAGTACCGCTTGTTCGCTGTGTCATGTCATAGTAACAACTGGACTAATAATAATGATAATATGATTTGTTTGCTTAGTTATAGGTAATTGTTTGGCAACTATGATTGTAGTAGACAATAGTGCAAATTAAATTTATTTTTCCTTGTACTTAATCCACTGCTAAAACCTAAAAGTAAAGATCCATTGTTAGTGCTATGTTTTATGCAAATGGCCATCCTTTGAGTCAGCCTCTCATGCTTAGGAGTCGGCTGTAGTTAGCCAATTTGGACGGGTAAGACTTGCTGAGTAATTAGTACTCACGATTTATTGTTTCCCTTTTTGTTGTGTGTAGTTCTCCCTGCAGGTAGTTGGGGTGGCTGTTGCGGCCAAGGACTGTGGGAAGGTAAGGCTCCTGCGAACTGGTCCTGTGAACCGGTTCCCTCCTGACCGAACTCCGGTCGCGACGAGTGAAGCATGTCTTAGGGCAAGATATGTTTCATCGTAGGAAATCGTCGTATCTCTTCTATGTCACTCCGCTATGTTTTGAACTCTGCTTTAAACGTATCTCTCCTAGGACTACTTGAACTCTAATGTAAGACTTAATCGGTTTCCTATTTTATATTATTACTCGTGTTGTACTATTTGGGTATTGTTGCTCAATATCACCCGATATCGATCCTAGGCGAGCCGTCTAGTGTTTTGGGGCGGTTCTGCCACAGGGGGCAAGATGGAGTATAAGGAGCTGGGGGACTTTTGGAAAGTCCCTGTGGGCGTATCTGTGGCGGGTACAACGGGAAGATTTGGGCTGGGATCTTTCCGTGAGACTTGTTGGTTGTTGGCGTTGAGGTTGGAGAGAGTGCCTACCCTAGCAATTAAGGACCGAGTTCTTCGAGCCTTGTACGCTCAGTTGACAACCATGCACACCACGTTACCCTATATAGGCAGTGGCTTGATCTTGAAGCTTGTCGAGACTGGTTGTTTACCCGTGGGTTGGCGGTGACGTGTTAGCGTGGTGTAGAGCTATGACTCCCCACATAAGATCGAGATACCCCATCTGATCAGTGGTAGCCTCTTCACAGCTTGAGGACCTGATTACGTAGGCACTTAGGATCCCTATCCTGGAGGATAGATAACGCCAGTTAAAGCTTGTCGACGGGTCTTGTGTGTTCGTCAGGACTACGACGGTAGTTACCGATGGCATTTCTCGTGGGTCCAGGTGCATACACTCTGCAAAGTTACAGTCAATGCGTATTGCCACGTCTTTTTTGGAAGGACACCCCCTGAGTTGTGCTCCTCGTTGAGTAGTTTTATTTTCTTCTCTCCTCTTCTTTTTTAAAATATTTTAGACTCCGGCCTTTGAGCTGTGGCCGGGTGTGAAGATTACACCAATATTTAAAATAAACCCCCGTCCGAGATAACAGAGAACCTTGCGGGGCAAGATAATAAAATTTGATAGTTTTAAAATAAAACTTTCTTGCATCTTTAAAATAAAATAAAATGTTTTAAACTTGCATTTAGCACTTGAGCCAGCCTTTACCCTTGAAACCATTTGCATGCATACATTGTTGATAGGTAGTACGCAGTTTGCTGAGTATTCGTATTCACGGCTTTCTAATTTGTTGTTTTCAGAAGATACCCACAGCTTCGATTTCGACGACGTCTCCGACGGACCGTGAAGTCAGCTCCTACGCTCAAGCATGCCTATGTTGAGGAGGTTCGCCGCTGCTGTCATGATGATGCTTCCATTGCTGCTTTTCTATAGTTTTCTCGATAGTGATCATTCTGCTTTGAGATGTTTCCGGCCTGCGTGCCGATGGACTCCTTTGGAGGATTACATTCTAATAAATTTGCTTTGACTTGCTATTTTCTATTCTCGTTTTTTGTTTAATGCTTCTGTTATGGTTTCTTGATCGATCGCTTGTGATGTCATGCTTGCCAACCTACTGGGATTGGCAAAGTCACGGAAGATCGGTACTTATCGAAAAGTAAAAAAATCCCGGTCGTTACAAATCGCATCTTGTCAGTTGGTGCAACAGTGCCAGGCACGGACGAAGCGCCCTGGGTAGTGTCTCACTCTCTCTCAAGTTGTGATAAGTCATTTCGTGCAACCAGATAATCAAACTGTTCCATCTTGTTTTTGGCTCCCCTGGAATTTCATTCTCCTATATATTTTGCTTGTTCAATTGTTGGAGGTACTTGGGTGTCATCCTTTCTACTCTCTCTGGTTGAATAGAAACTTATTTTTAGGATTTGTTAACTGCCACTTCGACCAATGATTTCTATAAATTTAGTTAACTTGATAAACATAATATTCATATTTTTAGATTCATCATGAAAATTTTTTATAATATAAAAATTATACATTAATTAAATTTATAGAAATATTTGGCCAAAGATATAGTCAACAAATCCTAGAATAAACTTTTATTGGGACAGAGTTATTATGTCTTTCCTTGCTTCAATCACTTGGTTCTTTCAATTTTAGCCATAAAATCTTTAACAAAAAACTATCCCAAAATATCTACTGGATCCATGCTTCTTCAGAACTGTTGTTTCATGGCTCGGTAATTATTTGATGCTTCGTCAGAACTGATCAGGCGTGTCTTTAGGGAGGCAACAAGACGGACACGGGAACGGCTGCTAGAAGCTAGCGTTCGTTGTTTCTTTTCCCAAATCATCACTTCAGTGGTTAGCTATTGCAATTCCTCGTTAGGCTCGGATTCGATTGGTTTCCAGTTTATTTGTTTTTTATGAAACTGTTGTACAAGGCGAGCCCTTTAATCGTTAAATATATTGCAATATGTAGAAATAACTTTACAAATAATTGCAAATGGCGATCAGGAAAGTTGAAAACGAGACTATGCCAATCTCTGTCCATTCATTCAGCTTATTTATTTTCAGTTTGTTAACCACAAGTACATCGTTTGCAATGGAAACAGTTATTGCTAAAAAATAGCTAGCAAAAACAATTAGGCTGTTACATTTAAATATCTGACCCTTCCATGTTTGGAAATATGTAGGACAAACTCATCACTAGGTGCAATCATGTACTCTATCAAAAAACAGCTGTTGATGGGCTATATCTCTCCAAGAGTTGCCAGCTTGTTTTCTCTTCGTGGGCTTTGACCTATCCCACAACAAGGCCTTTATTTTACTTTGCTTCCTGGGCTTAGAATAAATTCAGCCCAATCCATGTCTTTTAATTCCTTTGTCACATTCCTATATTCTTGTTTGTAGGTAGTTGAGTAAATTAAATTCTATTTTATAAACCACTTAAATACTTTCGAAAACTCAAAAATAGTTTAACAATTATAATGCCAATTCAAACCTTCATAAGATTTATGTGATATTCCCAAATCATATAAATTATGATAAAATACGTCTGCTAAACATTGGATGATCATTGACATATATCGATCTTTCCACAAACCACATGTCAAGGGTCATTTTGAGTTGCCAACTAAAGATAATCATATTGCATATATTTTCGGTACTCCGTGATATGCATTTCAATGCCTAGGATCAATATGCATAACGCTAAGCCACAATTGTAACCACCATCATCATGACACATGGGTAGAGCAAATTTAAAAGTTGCATTACAAGTTGTCTTAACTTAAATATTTATAACAAAATAAAAGTTTGAGCTCGACATGGCTATAAAGATCAACAACATGAACAAGAGCATAGCTAGCTAAAGTGTGTGGCTCTTGTTCAATAGTACAACCCAGCGGATAACAAACCAAAAGACCTCGGTGCTCAACCCATAAGCACCATCTACTCTATTGCCGTTTCTGACGGGATAGAAGTATCCATACACGAGCTTGTCCTCACCTGCAAAACTCAACAAGTAGCATCTTGGGTACAAAGGTATGAGCAAGATTTACACCACTAAATCTATTCAAGTGGTTGTAATTTGACTTTGAACAAGAATAAGCCATAGGATAAAATTTTGCATAGAAAGCATTAGCTTTGCATAGTAATTGAATTGTAAACTTTAACCATCCTACCCCATTTCTGAGATACACTGAACAACACATATCAGTCCCTACATCAGTAGCCGATACGCGCGATCACAACAGAATGTTATACAAAAGCATTACTTTGGATAAAAATACAACCTGCAACGGATCCTTCAGTGGTTACACGGCTAGACTACAATCCAAACCGCGTAGCCAACTAGAGGTGAAGAAAACAGCGGAAACAACGGCAAACACCATTGAGAGTAGAACCGAAACCCAGCACGTTGTTATCTTTCTCCTTCTAAAACCACAATTGCAAACGAGTGAGTACATAAGGTTACTCAGCAAGCCTTAACACTAAGCAAGGGATTAAACACATGCTTATCCGGTCGTAGCAAAGATGAAGGTTTAGAGGTTACTTTAGCAATAAGCTAGTTTATACAGGCTCACTACAGAAGCTTTTAAATCAGAGGAAAAAACCTCTTTTACTGTCATGATTTTAGTTGGGTGGACCTGGAGGAGATGTTCATCAATCCTGTCAGTTCCTAAGTTTTAGGTGGGCCTTCCGACACAAAGTCATAACAGCCCAGCACTAAACCAACACTTCCAAAAACACCGGTAACTACCACCCACACACATATCAAGGATATAAAGAGAGACTAATCATTGAAGCACAAGGCAAGGCGTGCTATAACCAGCGACAACGGACTTTTTGGAAAGATTATACACTCTGCAGAGGTTGTACACTTTACCTATAGGCCATGCACCCTTGAAACAGAGAGTAACATGACACTAGTCCCATCTCCTCCGTCCATCCCCGCATGACCACCCGGGAAGTATCAAGGGACGTAACCCAGTACAAATGGTACTAGAGCTCTCAGCAACTTCAATTCCAGTGAGCGAAATGTCATGGCTACAAGCATTGCCGAGCGCACAACCCTGATCTCCCCGTGCTCTACTAGCCTCCAAGTAGACCAAGCAGTTGATGCTAAGAAGCAGGGTAATCCGGCCCATATCAGGTTCTATGGTTGTACGAGAATCGCCAGGCAGAGGTCCAATGAACAGGTCCTTATGTGGCCAGGGCGAGCGCTATCCACGAGAGGTGGATCCTAACAAGCACATAGCTAATGCATATGCACACAGCTAGTCACCAAATACCAAGCACATAGCACAAGCCTCGCCCTCAACCAGAAACACCAATTCTTCTTCACTTAGAACCAGTTGTTCTATCGCCCATCCCACTTTATTTTACTCACACTAGCAAACTCATTTCAATGCATTTTGTAATAAATTATAAGTGAGAGGTGTGACCCCGTAGACATCACAAAAGGATTCCTAACCATACTAGTAGCAAGTGAAGACCAGTATTAGCGAGCTAATGCTGGTAGCCTAAGGTAATCAAGGACAGGGAAACACAATGGATAAACAACGTACTAGATACTTTGTGCCAATCTAATAATAGACATGAGCATCTCTAACAGGTACACCAAATAGGATATTAAGTATTTTAAAGTAATAAAATAATATAATGCAAGCAATTAAGGCAATATAGGAGCATAGCGAAAATATAGGTTAAATATGATCAAGGAGTAAGAGCTTGCCTCTTCTATCTTAATTAATCTTCAAAGGGCCAGTCTTCAAGCTCATCCTCAAAGTCTGAATCTTGAAGCTTTGTCTTGACGTCTGAGTCTTCAGGCTTTTCCTCGTCCGACGAGTCTTCTGGCTTTTTCTCGAACGCAGCGTTTGCTACATGTCCAAACACTTCTAATAAAACTACCGCAAAAGAAACAAAGCTCGAGAAGAAGCAATAAGATCCAATAAACTTTCGATAAGAACCAAATGGATCTCAAAAGGCAAATTGATGATGCAAAATGTTATGCATGATTAGATGGTTAAATTACTAGGGTATTTAGTGGAGATATCACAATGTGATCTAAGATGTCATTTTATAACTATACTACCTTAGTATTATTCTCTTTAAGCTAGCAATTAGCCATTACATTCATTTTATCTTATATTTACTTAGTGCTAGGTGATCATGTGAGTGAGCTACTCATGTATTAGGTTATCTTTGGATAATGTAGCGGGGCTTATTTGGGTGTTTATGATGGTGGACACATGTAGACACGTTGGGTGCAGGTGCAGGTCTAACGAGGCATAAGTATGTCTTGCAAATAAGCATGCACATGCATGAGCCTATATGTAGTGGTAGCTATATGATTATGCATGTCTACAACGCTATCACCTTTATAAATGTACAAACCTTTATAATGGTAAGCGGTGAAGGAACATGGTACACGTGTGTCATCTTACAGTTATTCCTAGTTAATATTATTTACTACAAGTTAGTCATTAGCCGATCAATTTATCTTAACTACATTTATTTTAATGAAGTGAACATGTGTGTGAGGTATGTGGGAACAGATAATACGGACTAGTGAATGAAATGTCCGTATGTACTAAGTACCTGCATGTTCTAGTGATATGTGCCAGCTTTGTTTACCATTATTCAATTATTTATTTTCTAATACACGAAGATTTATAGTGATAAATCATTCGATTTTACTTTTATAATTAAATCTAATAAGCTAACAAGTGATAGGTGTATTATTGCATGCATGCATATGCTGTGGCAAGGTAGCAGTGTTTATATGTGTACGGGTAAAGCTATCGGCAACACTAGCATCAGTTGCCGATAGGTGGAATGCATCGTGTTCCATTTAATAATTAGTTAATTTCTAAGAAACATGTGCTTTCTAGTGATTTAAAGTTAATTAAATGAGTCTACTTATAAAACTAGAATATTTAAACTTTAATATGGTATGTTAAGTTATGCAATGATAATGCAAGGCTAAGAGCATGTGATAACTTAATAATTAATAATTAAATTACTTGATTTTATCTTTATAGCTATATCATTAATATAACAGGTGGCATGAGTACTAACGCACGCAAAAGGGGTGACATGCACATATAATTAGCTATTCTGATATTATGCTTTAAGAATAAATCACAATAAAAGATTCGCATAAAAGATGATAAATACCAATAAAAGAATAAGTACTAAAATTGGTTAAACTCCAATAAATAAATCATTAACAAAACCACAATGAACAGAGGTTAACAGAGTTACAGAGGTTAACTAAGGTTTAGAGGGTTTGATGAGGTGGAGCTCAGGATTATGATTCTAATGGTGAAAGAATCGATAGAAACGAGGTTAGGATCGAGGAGTTATGGCGATTTTCTGGTCTATGGAAGCCCAAGGACTTATTTGTAAATAACAGAAAAGTCGCAGGTAGCTATCTGTGATTATTTGTAAGGTTGCAAGGGACCTATATGCAGCTTTCCAAAAGATCAGCGTGATAGGTGTAAAATATTTAGGACTAAATCATAATTTAAGAAAAGCTAGGGGGTATCTATAAAAATATGAGGCCGAAAACCTAATTTTATATAACAACAGGTGCTTAGATACAAAAAGTATTTTTCTGGAATTTATGGAATTATTTTTGTATTGGAAAAGGTGGAAGGAATATTTCTGTGTGCGCAAGCTTGGGTGCATCTAGCAGTTCACCGTGTTAGGCTGACATGTGAGTCCACGTGTTCTTTTATTTCTCTTTATAAAAACTGGGCCGGTTAACTGTGGACTGTTGGATCTGGCATGGGCGGCTAGGATTTAAAGGTGACGTGTCTGCATCAGAGCTGTCCATTTAGAAATCGACGGTTTTAATTTAAAAGGACACATGTATAGATCTGGAACGTTGGATCAAAGATGGATGGCTGAGATTTAAAATAGCGAAGGGCGCGCTCGGTTTAATCTCAGCTGTTGGTGCCAATCGGATGGCTCAAAACGGCGCACTGCCGGGCAAAGGGGAAATGGCTACCGCGCACGAGATTCGATGGGAAGAAGAGGAAAAGAGGGAGGAAGAGGTGGCAAACCTGTCTGGGGGGTTCTCGGGAGCAGAGGTGCGCCATGGAGAGCCGGCAACGTGCGCCTGCTCATGCGCCTGGTCACGGTCTGACGGCGCACAAGAAAGAATTTTATATAGTCTATATATATGTATATACTATTTGACGCCTAGGGTGTAGAATTACTATTGTCGAGCGGTCGCACCGGTGCAGTCCAACCAGGCACGCCGCGCGCGTGTGCGGTTACCATTTTGGTCCGGTATTTTTATCGGACCCGAAACCCGTTTCGATCTCACTCCCCATTTTGCAACCGTCCTTTCTCCACTTTTGTCGAGCGAAGCAAGCGAGGCGAGCGAGGCGAGCGGAACGAGCGAGGCGATCGACAAACCGCCATGATTTCTCCGCCCCCAGTTCCGATTGATCGAGCGAGCATGGCGACAGCGATATTTGCTAGAGGAGATTTGTCTTCGTGGATGAAGAGTTGGAGCGAGGCTACCGTGTGGAGCGAGGAACCACCCCTATTTATCTGCCCCCATTTCCGATTGAGCGAGTCGACGGCGACATTTGCTGGTGTGGGTCGACTGGAGGCGTGTCTTCGTCGTTGGTGAGTTGGATTGTGTTTAGGGCTTAGGTTTGAACCATACTTTCCCATGTTCCTTCGTGTTCACAAAACCCTAGCCATTTGTTGATGCTTCATGTGCTTTGGTCTCGAGTTCGTCTTCACCAGAGTTGGTGGCGATCGGCATTGATTTTGGTGGCGGCTTGTATTTGTAATTTTATTCATTAGTGTTATGGTTCAGTAATTTTTCAGTTGTTTTTTGTCTCAGTAAATGTTTAGAAATGTTTTCATGTCTTTTTTATGACGGGTGGTTGTAAATATTTTTGAATTCTAACTTGCATTGTTCAGTAATTTTTAGTTTTTATTAGTTTAATGCTCAGTAATTTTGTTGTTTAGTAGTTTAATGCTCAGTAATTTATGCGTGTAACTTCTAATAACATTTTTAAAATTAAAATGGTATTCAGTATGTTTTTTGTTTAGTAATTTGTTTGTGAAATGTTTAAACATTATTTCAGTAATATTACTTTTTATGTTAAGTAATTTTCTTCTCATGATTGTTATGTGTTCCATCTTTCAGGTATCAATACTAGGATCTTACAATGGATCGTCGTGATCAAGAGAACTCAGATCTAGAGGTTGAGAGGAGAACTCGTAAAGTTACTAGGAAGATTTCATCTAGTCAGGATGCTTCTTTGCCATAGACAGTTGATAGTGCTGCTGCTGATGATGATGATTTTGTCAAGCCTCCTCGTAGAAAGAGTTCTCGCATTGCTTCTGCTGGAAAAATAGCTGTACGTGGCAATGATGTTAAGGATGATGATGGCGATGAGGATGTTTATGAGGTACAATTTGTGTAATGCTTGTAACTCTTTTTCATCTCAGTAATTATTATTGTGTGCGGCAATAAATCTTTTCCATTTCAGTAATTGTTGTTGTGTATGCTAGTAATTCTTTTCTATCTCAGTAATTGTTGTTGTGTATGCCAGTAATTCTTTTTAGTTTATCTCAACTTAGGTTTTTTGTGGTCCATTCCCAATAATATTTTTGCGTACCAAATTGATATTTGTTTGATGTTCCATGTCATTGCAAACATATGTTTTTCGTGCACTGATGTGGTTTTTTTTGGTAGGTTGTTAAAAATGGAAACTATGCAACTATTCGATGTTCCCCTGCTTGTATTTTGCATGTCATTAAATCTATGGCTGAAGGTCTGAGGAATAAGATCACTGAATTGGGGTTTGGTGATTTTCTGAAATTTAATATGGATGGAATTGATAACAGAGCCCTTGCTATGTTTTTAATGAATCATATTAAGGATGATCCTCTTCGTATCGAGTTTAGGGGAAAAATGCTTCCAATCACTTCACAGGTTGTACACAAGGTATTTGGTATTCCCATCGGGGGTACTATATAGTTGCCATCATGTACCGATAAAGAGAAGAAGCAAGCGGTGCTTGAGCTGAGAAGACTGTGTGATGAGAATGGTATGAAGGATATGTTTGAATCCAATAGGAAAGGTGGTGATAAGAAGAAGCGCTATGAAGATTTGAAGAAAAATGCTGTTCCCAGATGGTTTATTAAGCAATTTGCATTGAGACAACAAGATGATGATTGGACTGTCAAGTGTTTCTTTATGCTTGTATTCAATGCCTTTCTGTTCCCCACAAGCTCACTACAAATATGCGCCAATGACTACCTGTTCTGCAAAGACCTTGAGGCAATGAAGAACATTGATTGGTGTCTTGCTACTGTTGATGATATTAGGGAGAAGGCCCTAAAATGGAAGAAAACTACTGGGAGGGATGCCACGTCGACAGTGCAGGGTTGTACTGCTCTTCTTATTGTAAGTAATTTTCTCCTTGTTTTTCTTTTGTTTTTATGGTATTCAGAAATTTCTTTATCACAAGTTTGTTGCATTTGTTCTTATTAATTTCATGTAGTTGCGTTGCATTTCAGTAATTTCTGTAATGTTTGGCAGTAACTATTTATTTTAAGTTCAGTAATTTTCTTTCTCATGTTCCATGTTATACCAGGGTTTTGTTGCATTTATTTATAGTAATGTACTGTAATGTTTTTGTTTGAATTCTATCTCAGTAATTTCTATTGATTTATTCTGATGTTGTGTGGCGCTTATGTATTGCATTGTATCTCAGTAATAATTTTTTGTTTATTCAGGTATACTATCTAGACAACTTATCATGTGGTGACATTCTTACTGATTTTGTGATGTTACCTCGGTCAAGCATATTTTATAGTGCTTTGATTGAGAAGATTGCAAAGGCTGATAAGAAGACTTTCAAAGACTTAAGTGTCGCTTTTGGTTATTTACTTATAAGCGCTGATATGTATTTTCCATTTATATTTGTTTTTGCTTTATAATTGCATTTGTTTTGATATTCAGTAAATTAGTATTCATACTCTTATTTCTTGTTATTATTTTTTTGGTTTTTTAGCTGAGAGATAAAGAGGCAACATGCTATGTCGATGTTTGTGAGCATGAGCAAGCTGTTGAAGAAGAGAATGTTCAACAATCTAGTCGGTTTATTGCTGTCCGAACTAGGGGTGGGGGGCTGCGGAAACCAGTGGCAGAAGGATCTTCTGTTAGGGCTCAGCCTAGGAGGGCTGCTTAGAGAGCATCAAAATATGCTGAGCAGAGTGCCAAAGCTCGCCCACTCCTTGAAGGCTTGCTGCATTTGCATCCTTTGTTGGCTAGTTCAACAGATTTGGTTGAAGATGATGATGTGAAGCAGGCAATTAATGATTCTTTAGCTGAGTATGACAGAAATATGACAAAGGCGTCCAAGACTATAAACTCTGCAATGAAAAATATTTTTGATGCTCAAAAAGATATGCAGGATGCTCAGAAGAAGCTTGTTACTAATATTAAGGGCATTTTAGAGGAAATTCCAACACATGATGCTGCTGCCAATGAACCTGTTTGAAAAGATAAACGACCTTCGAAGCGACGTTTGAAACGATGCAGATCTGTGAGTTTCTCTTCATGTCATTTTGTTCAGTAATTTGTAATTTAGTATTTACATGTCTAGTAATTGCTTTCTCTTTTGTGTCCAAAGATTATTTTTTCTCATTTATACTTTTTTTTATAATATAGGCACCAGCTGACGGAGTGTCGAAAAGTGCAAAAGGAAAAAAGAAAACTTCAGAATCGGTCAGTAACATCTTTTTTCCTATAGTTTTTGAATTTGGTATGCAAAACTATGGAACTGACAAAAGCATTTCTTTGTTTTTAACTTTTTTTCAAGAATGCCGTGACACTGTGATGTCTGCGCTGTCATCTCCTCGTTCTTCACCACCATCATATCCACATCCGGAGCCTCCTCCAAATTTATGTCGAGCACTGGTACCCTATCCACTTTCATCTCCAGACCCCTCACCACTAGCACCTGCATCTCCATCTTCTTCACCAGTCGCGCCTATGTCTCCACCTCCACTTTCCTCACAACTGGCGCCTATGTCTACCACCACAATGTGCTGCTACAGAAGAGCAGGTCAAAGAAAAGGTGCTTCAATCATTTTTTCTTCAGTAATTTTAAGTGTTTTGTAGTTTTTTTGTTAACTTTTTTATTTAATGTTTTGTTTTGAGTTCACTAATTATTTTTGTTGTTTTCATCAGATTGATCAGGCTGGGCACCTTGATGCGGATGCATAGACGAGCCAAAATTCTGATTTGGCTATTGTTATTTCTCAGTCTCAATCATCCGATGTCCAGGATTTACAGTTTAGTCATGAGCAATGGCAAAGTGTTGCCAATATTATCCGTGATCTACAGGATGATCCAACACAGAAGCAGCTACAAGAGGATTATGAAAAGGATATTGCGAATATTATCCGTGACTTGTAGGATGATACAACGCAGAAGCAGCTACTTGAGGAATATGAAAAGGATAAGTCTGCAGAAGTAGAGGTAAGGGTTCAGCTGATAAATTTTCATACGTCGTTACTGACCGTAGTTCAGTAATTTTTCTAATTGTTGACTTCAGTAATTTGTGTTGCTGTCATGTGTCTTTGTTTAGTTCAGTAATTATTAGTATTACATTTCAGTAATTTTTCATTCAGTAATTTCATAAGTTGTTACTGACCGTAGTTCAGTATTTTTATAATTGTTGACTTCAGTAATTTGTGTTGTTGTCATGTGTCCTTGTTTAATTTAGTAATTGTTAATGTTACTTTTCAGTAATTTTTCATTCAGTAATTTCAATGATGCAGGCGCATGACAATGTTGCTGTATAGTCACGTGCTGCTTCAGTAGTGGATCTTAAAGAAAAGGTGTTTCTAAATACTGTTTCTATTTCAAAAGAATTTATTTCTTCCTCCAAATTTTCTATATTTTTTTATATGTTTTTGTTTTATACTTTTTTTTGAAACAATTTTAACAGGCATCTCTTGTTGATGTGGCTGGGAAAAATGTCCAAACATCTATCACTGTTTCTCATTCTCAATCATCGGGATTCCAATAGCAAGGTTTTGATTATGATCAATCGAGCAATATTACCAAATCGTCCGTGATTTAGATGAGGATATAACTGAGAAGCAGGTGCATGAGGAACCTGCAAAGGAAAAGTCCTCTGATGCAGTGGAGAAGGTTCAGTAGATAAATTTTCATTTAGTAATTTACTTTCTGTTTTTTGGTATCTTTTTACTTATGCTCTGATCTTCAAGTCATTTTTCTTTTATTTTGCAGTCCCACAGTGCCAAGGTAACCAAAGGTCAAAGGGGTCGAAAGAAAAAGGTATGTTTTATCCACTCCTTTTTTTTGTTTCTTTTTTTTTGAAGTGATGTGTTGTTTAGTATTTTTAGTTTTTCTTTCTCATGACACGTGTGTTATTTCAGTAGTGCATCTTCAAGCCTTAATTTTGTTTTTCAGTGTTCACAGCCTGATAAAGATCAAAGCACACCCATCACTCCTGTTCAAACTCGCATTACCCGCTCAATGAAGAATGCTGATGTCTCAGTGAAGTCCTTGAAGACAAATGAGACGATGGAAATTTGAAAGAAGAATAAGAAGAATATTAAGAAAAAAAAGGAAGCTGTTGATGATCAGTGGCAGGTTGGGGAGTTTGATCAATATACACCGCCCGATTGTATTGCTGTTGATCAACATGGTATCATGGCCTTGCTTATATCAAAGATGATTTTGGTGCTCATGTGAATGTTTTTGAGAGTGGCATTTGGCGTCGTCCACAGCTAAACTTCAACAAAATGTTAATGCCCATATCTGATTTGTTCAAAGATCAATACGAGGACAATTCCAAAAGATATATTTTATTTTTATAACCATAGTTATCCATCTGCTTCAGTAATTTTTCAGAGTTCAATTCAACATTCAGTGATATTTTTGTTGTGTTGGAATCTAATAGTTATGTATATATATTCTGATTACTTCTGTTTCAGTTCAGTAATTATCCATATGTGCTGTTTGTTTTAATTCAGTAATTATCCATTTGCTTCAATAATTTTTATAAGCGTGTATTCACAAATTTTATTACCTGTGTCAATTGACAATACTATATTTTCAATGTTCAATATTCTTGCATAGTTGGACGGGTGTTGTCTGAACATATTTTATTTCATTATTTTGAAATTTTTTTGTTAAACAATTTCAGGCGATGTTTTCTCGAGTTTTCAGATAGGAGGAGTCTGGCACATATTAGTTCTTACGAATTCAATGGCACTGCAGTCATAGAGACTTTCAGTGATAATGCAATGGCAGAACATGACCTTTTTGACTGCTTTATCCAGTGCTTGATGTGTGATGATAGGGAGCTCAGAGGTTCTTGTTACAGCTTCAAGATCATCATTCCGACACAAATACCGGTAAGTTTTTATTCAACTGTTGCTTCAGTAACTTACACAATTTTTCAGTAACTTCTATTTTTTATAATATTTTTAGTAATTTGTTCAGTAACTTCAGTCTTATATGTCTAGTAATTTTCACATGATTCAGTAATTTTGTTCTTGTAGTCCTTTAATGTTCACATTGTTCAGTATTTCTGTAACACTTCGCATGTTGGATTAGACAAGCTAATTTGCTCATGTTAGAAATCCTGAAATCCGAGCTTAAAAAGGAATTGAAACAATTCAAGCTAGTTCAAATTTAAGTTTGAATTTCAAAATGCGAGTTCAAAATTTTCAGTGAAATGCTGCGAAACAAAATTCTCTTTGGAAAGTTCTTATAACAACTTGAATTTTAGAAGTTTTCGCAAAATTTTATTTGAGGTTTACCTGCTCGAAATAAATTATTTTTCTCTAAAAGACTGTCTGCCTTTAAAATTCAATCGCATTTTATATATTTCGATTTTGACCTTGACTCCAAAATAAAACTTGTTCCTCTTTAAAAATTTTACCACCCTGCAAAATTTCACGATTTTTAGAGCTCAGAAAGTATTCATTTCGGATTAAAAACAGAGAGCAGTTCTGGAAATCGGAGAAATTTGGAAAAAAAAAAGGAGTGTGGGCCCCGCCTGTCAGCGTCACTGCTCCCTCTCCTCCTACTTCTGGCTGCCAGCGCAGCCGTACAGGTGCCGAGCTCCCTGCGTCTTCCTCGCGCATGGACGCCACGCTCTCCTCGACGTGTCCCACTCACTTTACTGCACCAGTTAGTACTCCGACCTCGCTCCTCTCTCTCTCTCTCTCTCGCGTCTGCACGCGAGCTCCTCCGTCGAGCGCCGCTCTCCACTAGGGAACGCCACAACCAAGCTAGCCCCGCCCTTCTTCGTGGTCGAGAAGCTGAGCCCTCCCCGCCCCAGGCCTCCTAGCAACTCGCCTCGGCTTCTCTCGCGCGGGATAGAGCCAATTTGGGATTTCCCCCAAATTGCGAGCACAGACCGCCGCCGTGGATTCCTGCCAAATCCGTGAACTCCGGTGAACGCGTTTCCTTCCTAACCTCGGCCCCGGTTCTTGTTCTCCTTTGCGCACCTACTAGGCTTGTTAAAGGACCGAATCCGTGCGTATTGGACAGGAATTTTAGAACCCAAGTGCGCCGACCGTTGGACCTCAGAGGTGCTCCCCGTCGATGACTCCTCTCCGGCCATTTTCGACGGCGACAACCTCGACACCGGTCTTCTCCGCGCTCCAGTGAAGCTCGTGGGCCAAGAGCTTCTGGTTCTCCCCACCGCGTCACTGCCGTCACGCCGCCGAACCCCTTCCGACACCGCCGCTCGCCGACGACCTGTCTCCGGTGAGCGCGCCGCCTCGTCGACCTTACCTTCGTACTCTCCGC
>BCLG01000137.1:97134-141823 GCA_001602295.1 Zoysia matrella
CAAAGGTGCATTTTCTGCATTTTCAATAATTATTTTAATTAAATAGAATGCATCAGGCATTAACTCATATATCCATTTTCATGCATATTAGAAATGTGAAAAATGCATAATTATGTTCTACTGATTAATATTTGTCATCTTAGAGTTACTTAGAATTTGTACACTTATATATTATTTATAAATAATTTATTACTCTTAGATATGAATTAATTCGTTAGAAATTCATAATATTGCAATAAATTATAAAAATTTGGTCTAGAAATTAGTTTATAGCTTTATTTATATTATGAGCAACTAAATTTGTGATTTATGCCTTCAAGAACCATATTAACAAGATTTAGAAATAGTTCCCCTATCGGAACCAAATAGAATACTATAGAAAAATCATTCCTTTAAGTAAAAATTTAAATCTTGCCATATAATTATGGATAGCACGTTAAGTTAATAAAACCCTTTCTGCATGAAAGCATTCGCATAACACTCCTTGACATCTGCATTCATAATCATATCATCACATGTGAACTTCTTGTCGCATGCGATGACGGGTTAAAACATTAGAATGCTATTAGTGCATACCTAATCACACCGTATATCATTTCATGCATTTAGGAATCGCCGGAGAAGGTCAGCAACTTGCTCTATTTGCTTCAGAGTCGTCCGCCGCTGAAGATCGTTCTCTTGTTTGCGCTAACCCTCAACAAACCGAAAGCAAGCCCCGGTGCATTAACCTTGTTTTAAAATTTTATTTTATCACTATGTATTGTACAGTTAATGTACTGCGCATTACGTTGTAGGTGTTGTTTGGAAACTTTAGACTGCATGATAGTGCCAATTACCCATGTTGAGTGTATATTGGTACAGGTAACTCCATTTAGAGCTAGGCTAAGTCAATTTGACGGTAGAAGTTGAGTGAATGAAAAACCTCACTCGCGAGCTATAGGTTGTTACCTTGGTCGCTTTATTACCACACTATTAACCTGAGATCGGGCAGGGAATAGGATGGCACGGAGGCATGTTTCCTGTGTGGACTCATGGCCGGTGTGTCTTAGCCCTGTTTGTATCGGTTAAAGACCGATGCGAGTGTAGCCTTATTGAGCAAGTTTGAACAGTACCGAATGCATACTAGGGACATGGGACCCAAGAAACTGATGTAGCTCAATACCGTACTGGTTGGACGTCCCTCTACCTCTCTTTCGGTGGGGTAGTAGAGAAAAGCCTTGGATCTAACCATGGATGCACCCGGCGTGGTGATCGCATGGAGGACCATGTGCTTGGGAGCGGTAGGTCTCGGGCCGACACTATGGTATTGCTGTGAAAGGTGGCCATGTGCGGCTTCTGGGAAGCGCGTAGGTGTTGTGTATTTCGGGTTTTTCCCAGCTAGTGTAAATCGATTATAATCGCTGCCCCTCACAGTAACGAGTACCACTTGTTCACTGAGTTATGTCGTAGTAATAACTGAAGTTAAATTAATAATATGAATTGTTTGCTTAGTTTATAGACAATTGCCTGGTAACCATGTCTGCTATAGTGTCTAGTACAAATTAAATGTACATTCCGTAAACTTAACTTACCGCTAAAAGTTGAAACTAAGGATCCATTGTTAGCACTATGTTTTATGCAAAGGGCCATCCCTGTAAGTCAACCCCTGATGTCTAAGATTCGGCTGTAGTTGGCCGTTTTGACGGGTAAGTCTTGCTGAGTAATTAGTACTCATAGTTTGTTGTTCTCCTTTTTGCTGTGGTGTAGCTTCTCCTTTAGGTAGCTGGAGTTGCTGTTGCGGTAAAAGAGATTGGGTAGGAGAAGCTCCTGCAAACTGGTCCTGTAAACCAGTTCCTTCCTTCCCAACCTCCAACCGCGAGGAGTGAAGCATGTCTTAGGGCAAGGCATGTCTCAGAATAAAAAAACCGTCATGTGTGTGTTTTACTTCCGCGTCGTTTTAAAAACTCTGTTTTCAGCTCTTTCTTTATAAGAACTTGAACTTACCGTAAGACTTAAATCGTTTCCTATATTTTATAATATCACTCGTGTTGTACTATTTGGGTATTGTTGTCCAATATCACCCGAGATCGATCTTAGGCGAGCCGTCCAGTGTTTTGGGGCGGTTCTCCCACAGATTGGTATCAGAGCTAGATCGGGGTTAGTACAACTAAAAACGAGTTATTTTTAAAAATTTCACAACGGTGTAGTACTAGTTAGTCAGCCCATACAAGGACTATGTTAGTTGAGTCGTCAGTTGGCAATGCTAACCCTGCTTTTTACCTTCCTGTTGTTTACTTTTCTTGCAACGACAGCTATGCTCAGGTAAAAAGGTAAGGTACGCACTCGAATGCGGTGAAAAGTCGAGGGCTCATCCATACGAGATTCAGGGGTATAGAGTGTCCCGTACAGCGATCAGTATGGGAAGTGAATATGTTCTTCGAAACATATGAAACATTTGCCACCTACTGGGGAGTGCGGCCATTCGCCACCTAATGGTAAGTGTGGACCTCTTGCCATGTGATGTGAATCACGGTGATGTCTCTCAAGACGTGGCTTACTTGAGGAAGCCTCGTATGGCAATGATACGGGACGTAAGGTTTTCTTTTTGTATTTGCCTGCCTGTGGTTGTGTGATCCGTCTTCTGCAGGTACACTAACTTCGTAGTAGTGCGTGTAGAAAGCGACTAACTGAGTCTAGGAGACCGAGTTTGCCACCGCGGTCGTGTATGGTCACTATATTAGACCAATTCTTTTTGTTTTGTTGAGGACGTAGGACCTGACATATTGTCATTGCATCGCATCGCATTGCATTTGCATGAAAAGTTAAAACACCACCCACCTAAATTATCCTCTGAAATAAAAATCTAGATCTCCGTGTTTGGGTCTGAAATATCTTTCCTTTTGTTTCTTTGACTTAAAATTCTCCGAGCTTTAGTACCAAATAGGTTCTAATCATAGTTACTCCTGTTTTCAGCTTCTGCTGCCAGCTTCAAAAATTCATATCTTTTGATATGTTACTTGTATGAGGATGAGTAAATATGCATTAGAAAGCTATAAAAGTCCTCTACGACTTTTTTATTTGACTCCAGTTCTGATTCGGCCTCTATCAGCACCAGAAATCATTTCTGTGACTGCTGTCAGTGCGGGAAAGAATTGGCGTTGTGCTGTTTTTAATAATCTTTCACATACAAGCTATCATGTCAAGCGGATTTATCACTGGTATGCTAACCTTAATTCATGTGTTAAGTAAGGAACATGGTTGGTGGTCTGAGAGAATGTTTATACTCTTGTTTTAATGTTCTCTCCATCTATGACTTCTATGGAGTTTCTTACTAACGATGTATGCACTTGTATTGCAGAATGGTGTGTACTCGTAGCATGACTGAGATCTATGAGGGGCAATCCTCTTAGCAAGGAGCATCTTAGCAAGGAGCACCTCCGCAAGTGCCTCCACCAGCACCACCTCAAGTGACTGTCGAGCAGTTGATGACCACTCAGAATGAGCTGATGCGAATGCTGATTCAAAACCAAGGCACGGGTGCAAACAGCAATCAAGCACCTCCATAGCCACAGCCAAGCAACATATTCAGAGTTCTTGGCAACTCACCCGCTAGTGTTTACCGATGCTGTTGATCCTCTAGACGCGGATGACTGGCTTCGCATCATCCAGTCCAAGTTTAGGCTTATCAGATGCACTGAGCACCAGAAGACCCTGTTTGCTGCCCAATAGCTTCGTGGTCCTGCTGGAGCCTAGTGGCCAATTATGAAGCTGCACTGCCCGCTGATCATCAAGTCGAGTGGGTAGAGTTTTGTGCTGCTTTTCGTGCACATCATATTCCTGAGGGTCTTATGAACCGCAAGCTGCAGTAGTTTCTAAATCTCCGACAGGGTCAGGATAATGTGCATGAGTACTCCCGCAAGTTCAATCACCTTGCGCGGTATGCCTCTCACCATGTTGACATCGATCAGAAGAAGAAAGAGTGTTTCAAGAGAGGTCTAAGTACAAAACTCCGTGATTGCCTGGCACTCTACAACCAAGGTACTTTCAGTGATTTGGTGAGTGCGACTATCACTCAAGAGGATGCCGCCATACGCACCCACCAGGAGGAGAAAAAAAAGAAGAGGGCAATGGTTGGTTTTTCTAGCCAAGCTCCTCCAAAGTATCATCTTGCTGTCACTTCTCCTATGGGTCAGGTTTCGAGCTGCAGTGCCGCAAGGGGGAAACTTTCATCCTCCTTCATTTCAGCAACCAAGGGCCATTAATGCTCCACCTCAGCAACACACTCATGGTCCGAGACCTCTACTACAGCAGGCTCCACCTGTAGCAAGGCCAAACTCTTATCCATGCTACAACTACGGCAAGACCAGTCACTTTGCCAAGGATTGCTGCCAGCCGAGGCAGCAGCCCCACCGCATCAACAATAACCATCCTCAAGCTGCCAACCGAGCTCCTCACCAAAAAGATAATGCACCCAAGAAGGGTTGAGTCAATTACACATCTCTTGGTGAGATTTCAGAAGGTGAAGAAGTACTCGCGGGTATGTTTCTTCTACATGAATATCCTGTAGTGGTACTTTTCGATTCTGGTGCTACTCATAATTTTATAAGCCTATCTTGTGTCAAAAAGTATCAACTATGCACCGTCCCTATGAGGCCACCTTATGTTATTACATCTTCGGGTGGAACTACCATAGCCACTCAAGGGATACGGCCCGCACCTCTCAACTTAGGGGAAAAGTTCACTTGATTGTTCTAAACTATCAGGAGATAGATGTCATCATAGGGATGAAAAGGATGAGGAATCATAAAGTCGTGTTGCACATCGCGCCCTGTGAAATTCAATTAGACTCTCCACTTCATGGTGTGATGTCTCTTAGATTGTTGTATCCCCAACAACCCTCCTCATTGCTTCACCATGTAACCGGTCAAAGTTTGGAGAAGATTCCTATAGTGTGTGAATATCCGGATGTTTTCCCTGAAGACTTACTGGGTATGCCTCCTGACCAGAAGTGGGGTTCCGTATTGACCTTCAACCAGGCACCGCTCCTATCTCCAGAAGGCCTTATAAGATGGCTCCGAATGAGTTGGCCGAATTGAAGGTGCAATTGAAGGAGCTTATGGACAAGGGTTTCATTCGTCCTAGCTCATCTCTAGGGGGATGTCCTGCTCTCTTTGTGAAGAAGAAGGACAAATCTCTGAGGTTATGTGTGGATTATCGACCGTTAAATGCGATCACCATCAAGAACAAGTATCCACTGCCTCGCATTGATATCTTATTTGATCAATTGGTTGGTGCCAAGGTTTTCTCGAAGATTGATCTTCGTTATGGCTACCACCAAATTAAAATCCGTGCTGAAGACATACCAAAAACCGCTTTCTCTACGAGGTACGGTCTATATGAATACCTTGTTATGTCTTTTGGACTAACAAATGCTCCAGCTTACTTCATGTATTTGATGAACTCAGTATTCATGCCGGAGCTAGACAAATTTGTGGTGGTATTCATCGATGATATTCTCATATACTCCAAGTCTGAAGAAGAGCACGCTAAACATCTTCGCATCGTACTTCAACGACTGAGAGATCATCAATTGTATGCCAAATTCAGCAAGTGTGAGTTTTGGCTGAAAGAGGTGCTTTTCCTTGGTCATGTTGTTTCTGCGAAAGGCATTGCCGTGGATCCTAGCAAGGTGCAAGATGTGCTGAATTGGAAGCCTCCTACATCGGTCACTGAAGTCCGTAGTTTTCTTGGACTAGCCGGGTATTATCGGAGGTTTATTCCTAATTTCTCCAAAATTGACAAGCCAATGACCGAGCTATTAAAGAAAGGCATCAAGTTTGATTGGGATAGTGCTTGTGAAGAAGCTTTCCAAATTCTTAAGAAGCACTTGACCACCGCACCCGTTTTGGCTCAACCCGACATCACGAAACCCTTTGATGTATATTGCGATGCTTCTGGTACAGGTTTTGGCTGCGTCCTGATGCAAGAAGGTCGTGTGATTGCTTATGCTTCAAGACAACTTTGACGTCATGAGCAAAACTATCCTACCCATGACCTAGAATTAGCATATGTAGTTCTAGCCTTGAAGATATGGAGACATTATCTCCTGAGGAATCTTGTGCATCTTTATACGGGCCACAAGAGTTTAAAATATATCTTCACTCAACAAGATCTGAATATGAGGCAGAGAAGATGGCTAGAACTTATCAAAGATTATGAGTTAGAGATCCATTATCATCCTGGCAAAGCAAATGTAGTTGCCGATGTCTTGAGTCGCAAATCTTACTGTCACAACTGTCGAGTTTCAGCAATGTTGCCATCTCTTGAAGCGGAACCAAGCGTCAAAGTTCTACCTCATGGGGCTCTGTATAATCTTGATCTTGTTTTGACTCTTCGGAAAGAGATAATTGAGGCTCAACGGAAAGATGCTGGTATGCTGAATATCAAAGAGAGAATCAAAAATGGAGAATCAATGCCATTTAGAGAGGATCATGAAGGTACTTTATGGTTCAACAACCGTATAGTGGTACCTAAGAATCATGAGCTACGTAAGAAGATCATGGACGAGGCGCACATGTCCAAATACTCCATTCATCCCGGGAGTAATAAAATG
Organism: Zoysia matrella; assembly: GCA_001602295.1. Lineage (NCBI taxonomy): Eukaryota > Viridiplantae > Streptophyta > Magnoliopsida > Poales > Poaceae > Zoysia > Zoysia matrella. Next base: position 103,727 of record BCLG01000137.1, read on the forward strand.
TACCATGATCTTAGAAAGAAGTTTTGGTGGACAAGGATGAAGAGAGAAATTGCTAAATATGTGTCCGAGTGTGACACTTGCCGGAAGGTGAAAGCGAATCATTTACGCTCAGCAGGTCCTCTCCAACCTCTGAGTATTCCTGATTGGAAATGGGAAAACATAAGTATGGATTTCATTGTGGGGCTACCGCTTACCACAAGGAAACATAACTCCATATGGGTCATTGTGGATCGGTTAACCAAATCCGCTCACTTCATTTCGGTGCATAATTATTACAACGCCAAGAAGTATGCCGAGTTGTATATCTCCCGTGTTTTTTGTCTGCATGGAGTACCCAAAACCTTTGTGTCAGATAGAGGCAGCTCGTTTATTTCTCGCTTTTGGGAGCAACTAAATGCTTGTTTGGGTACCAAGCTAATTCGAAGCTCCGCTTATCATCCGCAGACCGATGGTCAAACCGAGCGTGTCAATCAAATCTTGGAAGACATGCTTCGGTCATGTGTTCTCACTGGTGGCAAGAATTGGGACGAATATTTGTCGTTTGCAGAGTTCTCCTACAATAATAGCTATCAAGAGACCATAAAAAATGTCACCTTTTGAAGCTTTATATGGTCACTCATGTCGGACTTCTCTGAATTGGTCTAAAATTGGTGAACGAGTGAATTTCAGACCTTATTTAGTAGCTCAAGCTGAAGAGAAAGTTCGAACCATTCAAGCGAACTTGAAGGCTGCTAAATCCCGTCAGAAAAGTCATACCGATAAAAGGCGTCACCTCTTGGAATTCCAAATAGGTGATCATGTCTACCTAAAGGTATCTCCTACCAAGGTGTGCAACGCTTCGAGATTAGAGGAAAATTGGCTCCCAGATATATTGGTCCATTCCAAGTTCTGGAGAAATATGGCACTGTCGCCTATCGACTAGAATTGCCATCGCAATTATCTGGGGTTCACAATATCTTTCATGTCTCGCAACTCAAGAAATGCTTAAAGCTACCTTCTGATGTTGTGATTCCGGAGATCGATCAATTGCAAGATCTCACTTATCCCGAATATCCGATTGGCATTGTTGATCACAAAGATCGAGTCACTCGCAACAAGACCATTAAATTGTACAAAGTTCAATGGAGTAATCATTCTAAGGATGAAGCTACATGGGAAACAGAAGAATATCTCCAATCAAATTTTTCGGAGTTTCTTCAATCCATGTAAGTGACCACTTTCGCTACTCCCTCTTTCTTTCTAAATCTCGGGACGAGATTTCTTTAAGGGGGAGGGCTGTAACACTTCGCATGTTGGATTAGAGAAGCTAATTTGCTCATGTCAGAAATCCTGAAATCCAAGCTCAAAAAGGAAGTGAAACAATTCAAGCTAGTTCAAATTTAAGTTTGAATTTCAAAATGCAAGTTCAAAATTTTCAGTGAAATACTGCGAAACAAAACTCTCTTTGGAAAGTTCTTATAACAACTTGAATTTTAGAAGTTTTCGCAAAATTTTATTTGAGGTTTACCTGCTCGAAATAAATTATTTTTCTCTAAAAGACTGTCTGCCTTTAAAATTCAATAACATTTTATATATTTCGATTTTGAACTTGACTCCAAAATAAAACTTGTTCCTCTTTAAAAATGTTACCACCCTACAAAATTTCACGATTTTTAGAGCTCGGAAAGTATGTTTTTCGGATTAAAAACAGAGAGCAGTTCTGGAAATCGGAGAAATTCGGAAAATAAAAAGGAGAGTGGGCCCCGCATGTCAGCGTCACTGCTCCCTCTCCTTCTACCTCCGGCTGCCAGCGCAGCCGTACAGGTGCCGAGCGCCCCGCGTCTTCCTCGCGCATGGACGCCACGCTCTCCTCGACGTGTCCCGCTCACTTTACTGCGCGAGTTAGTACCCCGGCCTCGCTCCTCTCTCTCTCTCTGTCTCTCTCTCTCTCTCTCGCGTCTGCACGCGAGCTCCTCCGCCGAGCACCACTCTCCACTAGGGAACGCCACAACCAAGCTCGCCCGGCCTTCTTCATGCTTGAGAAACTGAGCCCTCCTCGCCCCAGGCCTCCTAGAAACTCGCCTCGGCTTCTCTCACGCGGGATAGAGCTAATTTGGGATTTTCCCCAAATTTCAAGCACAGACCGCCGCCGTGGATTCCGGCCAAATCCGTGAACTCTGGTGAGCGCGTTTCCTTCCTGACCCCGTCCCCGGTTCTTGTGCTCCTTTGCGCACCTAGTAGGCTCGTTAAAGGATCGAATCCATGCGTATTGGACAGGAATTTTGGAACCCAGGTGCGCCGACCGTCGGACCTCAGAGGTGCTCCCCGTCGACGACTCCTCTCCGGCCATTTTCGACAGCGACAACCTCGACGCCGGTCTTCACCGCGCTCCGGTGAAGCTCGTGGGCCAAGAGCTTCTGGTTCTCGCCCACCGCGTCACTGCCGTCGCGCCGCCGAACCCCTTCCGACACCGCCGCTCGCCAACGACCTGACTCCGGTGAGCGCGCCGCCTCGTCGACCATACCTTCGTACTCTCCTCGCCGTGCTTCTCATATTGGCGCCTGATCCGGTGTCGCTGCGGCCTGATCCCATGCGGCCGCTCATCCCGTGCGGCGCCATGCGGCTGCGACCGCAGGCCGACATGTGGCGCCCGAGTGGGCTGGGTTAAATTCATTTTCGGAAATCAATTAATAATTGCACAGAAATCCATAAACACTTGCAAAACTCAAAGAAAATTCATCCTAGCTCCAAAAATTATAAATAATTTACCATTGGAATCCTCTCATCATGTAGAATATTTTAGAACTATCAAAGGTACATTTTCTGCATTTGAATAATTATTTTAATTAAATAGAGTGCATCATGCATTAACTCATATATCCATTTTCATGCATATTAAAAATGTGAAAAATGCATAACTATGTTCTATTGATTAATATATGTCATCTTAGAGTTACTTAGAATTTGTACACTTATATATTATTTATAAATAATTTATTACTCTTGGATACGAATTAATTCGTTAGAAATTCATAATATTGCAATAAATTATAAAAACTTAGTCTAGAAATTAGTTTATAGCTTTATTTATACTATGAGCCACTAAATTTGTGATTTATGCCTTCAAGTACCATATTAACAAGATTTAGAAATAGTTCCCCTATTAGAACCAAATAGAATACTATAGAAAAATCATTCCTTTAAGTAAAAATTTAAATCTTGCCATATAATTACGGATAGCACGTTAAGTTAATAAAACCCTTTCTGCATGAAAGCATTCGCATAACACTCCTTGACATATGCATTCATAATCATATCATCGTATGTGAACTTCTCGTTGCATGCGATGACTGGTTAAAACATTAGATCGCTATTAGTGCATACCTAATCACACCGCATATCATTTCATGCATTTAAGAATCGTCGAAGAAGGTCAGCAACTTGCTCTAGTTGCTCCGGAGTCGTCCGCCGCTGAAGATCGTTCTCTTGTTTGCACTAACCCTCAACAAACCGAAGGCAAGCCCCGATGCATTAACCCTATTTTAAAATTTTATTTTATCACTATGTATTGTATGGTTAATGTATTGCGTATTACGTTGTAGTAGTTGTTTGGAAACCTTAGACTGCATGATAGTGCCAATTACCCATGTTGATTGTATATTGGTACAGGTAACTCGATTTAGAGCTAGGCTAAGTCAATTTGACGGTAGAAGTCGAGTGAATAAAAAACCTCACTCGCGAGCTATAGGTTGTTACCCTGGTCACTTTATTACCACACTATTAACCTAAGATCGGGCAGGGAATAGGATGGCACGGAGGCATGTTTCCTGTGTGGACTCATGGCCGGTGTGTCGTAGCCCTGTCTGTATCGTTTATGTACCAATTCGAGTGTAGCCCTGTTGAGCAAGTTTGAACAGTATCGAATGCATACTAGGGACATGGGACCCAGAAAACTGATGTAGCTCAATACCATAGTGGTTGAACGTCCCCTACCTCTCTTTGGCGGGGTAGTAGAGAAAAGCCTTGGATTTAACCATGGATGCACCCGGCGTGGTGATCGCATGGAGGACCATGTGCTTGGGAGCGGTAGGCCTCGGGCCGACACTATGTTATTGCTGTGAAAGGTGGCCACATGTGGTTTTTGGAAAGTGCATACGTGTCGTGTATTTTGGGTCTTTCCCAGCTCGTGTAAATCGATTATAATCGATGCCCCTCACAGTAACGAGTACCACTTGTTCATTGAGTTATGTCGTAGTAATAACTGAACTTAAATTAATAATATGAATTGTTTGCTTAGTTTATTGACAATTGCCTGGTAACCATGCCTGCTATAGTGTCTAGTGCAAATTAAATGTACATTCTGTAAACTTAATTTACCGCTAAAAGTTGAAAGTAAGGATCCACTATTACTGCTATGTTTTATGCAAAGGGCCATCCCTGTAAGTCAGCCCTTGATGTCTAGGAGTCGGCTGTAGTTGGCCATTTTGACAGGTAAGTCTTGTTGAGTAATTAGTACTCATGGTTTGTTGTTTTCTTTTTTGCTGTGGTGTAGCTTCTCCTTCAGGTAGCTGGTATTGCTGTTGCGGCAAAGGAGATTGGGTAGGAGAAGCTTCTGCAAACTGCTCCTGTGAACTAGTTCCTTCCTCCTCAACCGCGAGGAGTGAAGCATGTCTTAGGGCAAGACATGTCTCAAAATAAGGAAACCGTCGTGTGTGTGTTTTACTTCCGCACCGTTTTAAAAAATCTGTTTTTAGCTCTTTCTTTATAAGAACATAATATCACTCATGTTGTACTATTTGGGTATTATTGTCCAATATCACCAGAGATCGATCCTAGGCGAGCCGTCCAGTATTTTGGGGCGGTTCTGCCACAATTTCAATGTTTTTGTTGGATTGTTGTGCAGACTGGAATCCTTTTAAGGGATGTTTCTGCTTCTGCAGGTGTTGATCATTTAATCCCTTTCCTGGAACAATGTTATACTTTTGATGAAGTACTTCGTGCCACTGCTGTAAGTTATTGTTTTTATGTAATTTAATGTTAATTTGCAAACATTTTTCTCTGTCCTTTCTTTTTTCATCTAATTAATTTTTTGTACCACAGATATTCGTACCTATCCACTGTGGCAGTCATTGGACAGTGTATTGCATTAACATGTGTCATAATCAAATTGACATTCTGGACCCCCTAGGCTGGGAGCAGCATTCCGACAAGCATCAATGTCATGGGAAGTTCTGTCTACGTATACGATTTGGTCTAAACGAGATTTTTAAGAAGTTTACAGATTCTAGGTTCCTAGACATTAGCGACTGGACTTTACCATATATTCCTATTGCTTATCAAAGCATTGGTAATGAATGTGCATTCTATTTCCTGTTGCATTTATAACTGACGTTTTATTTTTTACAGATCCATGGTTGAGAGTATCAGGCAGAGTATCTTTACTACGTGTTGCTCCACAAGATGAACAAGGCTCCGAGGCCATTCCCGCAGTACATTGAGTAGCAGTCTTCACTTTCCACAAGGAACGATAGGGGTAGCTCTCAAGATTAGAAAGTTGGGTTGGATCTTCATGTCTAGAAAGTTGTGTGTTTTCGTGTTGTAAACATGTTGATGACTTTGCTTATGAATGTTTGTGACATGTTGAAATCTAACAGTTTTGTATGTATATACTGATTACTTATGTTCAAGTTCAGTAATTATCTATGTGTGCTCTTTATTTTAGTCTAGTAATTATCCATCTACTTCAGTAATGTTTCCTTAATTCTTCAACTTGCACAGTGGTTGTATCACTCGAGAACAGAAAGTAGTGTTTTGTGATTTCGTGATGTAAACATGATGATCACTTGGTTATGAATGTTTGTGATATGCTGGAATCAAAGAGATACTATTTTCTTCTTTTTTAGTTCAATAAGTATCCATCTGATTAAGTAATTTTTCAGAGTACTCTTCAACTTGCTTATGAATTTTTGTGATGTGTTCACTATAAAGTTATGTTTGTGTTTCAGTTCAGTAAATATTCATCTGCTTCAGTAATTTTTCAATAAGTAATTCATACACCTCATACAACGTAGTTCTTTGAAAGACATTCAGCAACTATAGATTCAGTAAATATTATAAAATATAAGATTTCATGATCATGGCTTTCACTAAAGTCCTCCTCCTTTGATTCCGTAACTAAGGTCTCCGTAATTACATTAATTCAGTAATTTTCTTTTGATTCTGTGGAACTATATGAACTATGCAAGCATCAGTTGTCCCTCTCTGTTGTCATAACGTTGTCATCATCGTTGTACCAGTCTTGAAACTGTTCTTCACTTTTTGAGGTGTCCTCGAATTCACTCTCTTCATCACCTCCTATTCTTCCTCCAATCCTTCCTCCACCACGACCACCATGCCCGGCAGCCGTTGCTCGAACGCTTCTCCTAAGCCTATTTAGATGTATGTGCCACAAACATATCAATAATTACATTTGTACATTCAGTAATTTTAGTAATTACATTTGTCCATGCAGTAATTGTGATGTTTTTCATTTAAAAGTTACTAAACATCTTCCAAAATAATCCCGGTGCCAACCGTAACTTTTCTTGTTCCGGTTCACCTCCTTATCCACTTCCTCTCATGCTTTCCCTTCCATGACCACTTCCTTTAGGCCTCCCTCTTGGCCTTTTTATGAGACCGCCTCTTGCATTTTCGATCTGGGCTCTTTCACAAGTTGCACGGTTGTGTCCTATGTCAAACTTTCCACGTCCACCACATCTCCTTCTCTTCTTTGTCTTGTTCCGTTGGAAATGGGGTTCAGGAGTATCTTCACTTTCTAACCCTCTCTTGCGGCTGCCCTTTGTGGCTGATACTGGAGGTGCTGAAGCTGAAACATTAGCCTCTTCCTGCCCACTAGTTGTACTAGGATCTGGGATAGTTGATGTGCTGACAGCCCCAAAATGTGCATTATTCGGTAAACTCACATCATGTGGTATTGCGTCCAGGATTGCAATTGCATCATTTAGAATAGCCCTAGCCTTGTTCATTGCCTGCTCAGTAATTTGCTTACCTCTGCTGACATTATTGCTGACCTTTGAAACCAGAACAGATCTCCAAGGATAGATGAAGTCCGATGCGCCTTTGTGTTACCAACTGAACCTCAGAACATTTTGTCATGTCTGTCGAATCCTGTTTCTACAAATGGATCTCGTGTGTAGCATTTCAAGATGTACTTTGATGGTATGCGATCCACGTAAAGATGCGTGAAGGCGCATACCAAGTGCGGACAAAACAGCCCTATGATCATTCAGTAATTATTTACGAATTCAGTAATTCACATGAGATTTTTAAGTAATTATTTACAAATTCAGTAATTACCATGCTTAAATAATTGTACGTGTGTGTTCCCAGGCCATACACTCGTAGCTGAATATAGATTCTTCAGGAGCTTCTTGCTTGTATATAGCTTTTACATTGAATACATGCTGAATCCAGGGAAAAATCAGTTTTTTCTTTCCGGTGCTCCACCAGGTAGTAGCCATGCCGTTCAGTATTTTCACGAATAGAAAATTTTGTGCTTGACTTCATGGTAATCTTCAACCTTTTGTATATAGTTCGCATGTACAGCTTGCTGAGTTGTGTTTCATACCCATAGTATGTTGATGTGAGGCTTTCTGACTACAAAAAATTGAAGAATAATGATAATCAAAATGCATTCAGTAAGTTCTGGAAAGCAAATAAATAACATATATGTTGGCAAAGTACTTCTCAGTAATTTTACAGACAATTTTCAGTAATCTTTCATTTCAGTAATTCTGATAGCATTCAGTAAGTTCTGGAAAGCAAATGAATAACATATAGGTTAGCAAAATACTTCTCAGTAATTTTACAGACAGTTTTTAGTAATCTTTCATTTCAGTAATTCTGATAGCATTCAGTAAGTTCTGGAAAGCAAATGTATAACATACAGGTTGGCAAAGTTCTTCTCAGTAATTTTGCAGACAGTTTTTAGTAATCTTTCATTTCAGTAATTTTGATAGCATTTAGTAAGTTCTGAAAAGCAAATGAATAACATACAGAATATACATTGATGGTACTATCAATTTATTGTTGGAATACATGTGAGTTGTACCGTTCCCTTGCCTCATTCTCCCTTGTGTGATCCAGGACATCGAGGAACCGTTTCGCAAAATCATGAATCAGGGTACCATTGTCCACATAGCCAGCCTTTACGATGGCATTCACACTTTCACTTCTTTGAGTTGACTAAATGGTGCCACAAAAAATCTCCTTGAAGTATGATGCAATCCACATTTCCCTCTCATCATAAAGCTTATCGATTGTCTTCCTCTGGTGCAGATTGAATTCCACCACCATTTGTTTCCATGTAGCTTCAAACTCAGTAGGATTCAGTGGGTGGTAAATCACAGAAATGAGCTTGTCACACAACCCTGGATGCTGCTCGTAAATTTGGTTCAGTGGATCTTTGTATTTTCTCAGCATATGCCACCTGCAAAATCTGTGATATGTACGACAGAACAAGTTTTTTATTGCTTTTTTCATAGCATTGTCTTGATCTGCAAAATACCAAAGATTGAAGACAGTTCATTGTTCAGTAATTCTAGAATATGAGTTCAGTTTTTTCAGTAATTTAAGAATATGAGTTTAGTATTTTTCACACCTATGAATATTGTTATGGGATCTTTGTTGCCCATGCACATCCTGAATTATCTAAATACCCATTCAAATATATCCGCTCGTTCATCCCGTACTAATGCTTGGGCAAATATAACATTCTGTAGCTGGTTGTTGCATCCAACAAATATTGCGAGGAGCATGCTATATCTGTTTGTTCTGTAGGTCGTGTCAAAAGTGACTACGTCACCAAAATCTGCAATATGTGAGATTTTTTTTGTTCAGTAATGTTTCATTCAGTAATCAGTAATTTAAGCAACATGTGAGAGTAATTGTCACCTTTATAATGGCCTTGTTGGCTGGTATGACTCCAGAATGCATTCAGCACGACGTTTTTATCATCTACTTGGAACTTGTAGAAGAACTGCGGGTTGCTGTTTTTGCATTCCTCGAAGAATGCTTGCAACTTTGGTATATCATCGGCTACCTCTTCACGAGCCAAAGCAGCTCTCCTGCAAACAAAAACAGTAACAGTTACTGAACATAAGAACACAATTCAGAAATTACCGAACACAGGAGTTGAACTGCTACCTGTTTTGAACATCCGTTTCTGTTATGTTCAGATTCTCTGATCCGCCAACAGACTCCCTAAGGACACCCATAATGTTAGCATGCTTCACTTTAGCCCTATGTAACTTGTCAATCATGTCATTTACTTCTTTCTGTTTCAACTTGTGAGCTTTCATCCATTTGGTCATACTAGACGTTTGAGTGAGGATGTGGTTGTGCTCGAGTACAATCCTTCTGAAAAACACTCTGTTGCTTCCATTCTTTGCTCTGATGGCACAAACCATTGCTTTACATCCCACTCTCTTTGTTGTGTTTTCTCGTACACGGTCTACCCCTGGACTTTTTACATTTTTTCCTTCGAATGAGCATTCAAAGTCCTGTGCACGGTTCCCATATCTCTTTCTGTTTTTTTTAACATTGAATCTAGCAAGCAGTCCATACGTCTTGTTGAACTCAAATGCTTCATCCATGGTCTCAAAGTGCATATCTAGATTTGGGATAAACTGGATCCTGCATACATTAATGATTCAGTAAAATCGTCTATGGCAGCTAGCACATGCATCTTTGTTCGTAATATAAATTTTGAGACCATAATGCAGTACTCACATGTGTGTATACCATCTCAACTTCCGGAGTAATCATACTTTCTAGTGGGATTGGAATCGGAGGCGTCAAAGCTACCTTATATCACAGTGGATCCTGAATCTATGCAAGACTGATTGCTTGTGTTGCTTGATTAGGAGCAGGGGGAGGTTGTGTTATCATTTTATTAGCACCAGCAGCGGATGATGCCTCCTGTGACGATTCTGGAGCCATGGTTACCCTACAAGTGGAAAAATGACATACAGTTGGTTATCAGAAAGATGTTGGTTGTGAAATTACTAAAGTATATTGCTAAATTACTGAACCAAATCAAATAACATACAGAATACTGAATGTTGTTTCACATTGTTTACTGAACTATATTGCAAAATTACTGGACCAAATCAATAACATACAGATTGGCAAAACAATTACCGAATCAAATTACTGAATGTTGTTTCACATTGTTTACTGAAGTTATGTTTTTGTCTTATTGGATGCTGAAGTTACTGAAGTATATTTTGAAGGGCCACTCAGTAATTTCGGGAGATCATTCAGTAATTTGTGAAACCATTCAGTAAGTTTTGGCATTTCCTTACTGGAATAGACGCGGAGTCGGTGATGGGGGTCAGAGCTCTGGTGTCGACTTGGACGCGGTGACGCGCGGCGGGGACCGGGAGGACCAGCTGATGACCAGGGGTCGCCGCTCTCGCGTCGATGAGGGGGGAGCGCGGTGGGGATAGGCAGGACGCGTCGTGCTGCCGCCTCTGCGTCGGGGATGGGTCCGGGATTCGCCGGTGTCGCCTCAGGGATGGGTCCGGGAAGCCGCTCCCGCCGCAGTGAAGATAAGGGCGTCGGGGATGTTCTTGGAATCGCGGCTGAGGTGACGACAGTGACCTGGAATCACGGTGGGGCGGCGGCGGTTTGGAATCGCGGTGGGGACGGCGGCGACCTGCTTAAACTGCAACAGGCGACGGGATGAAATCGCGTGCGGGAGTGGCAATTTTGAAACCCGTTACCATATGCGCCCGATTTGATTCCCCCTCTCCTACGTGGCTCCTGCTGCCTGGCTCGCTCCGGCACTCCCACACGAGCGCGTCTGGTTCGGTCGGAGCGATCGGGGTGTAGAATAGTTGTGTCGTAAATACATATACACATATATATGTATAGACCCTCTGACTCGAGGGGGCCCTGGCCCACCGCTTGGGCTACCCTCCCCTTCGGGCTGGCCCTGGGTGCAGGGCGCTAGCGCGCCAAAGACAACGAGAAGGGCTCGATTCGATGCGGATTGGAGGAGGGAGTTTCGTGGAGCTTTTGGAGGGTTTCTCGGGGCGGATTGGCTGACGGCCTCAACGGTCGACGGGCGGTAGCGGTAGCGCGCACCGATGATGTCACACCCGGTTTTAAGGCTAAAACCAAGTGACCCTTTATGTGTGCCCAGGAATCAAGTTTCACACATAAAGTGACTTCATTAATGGTAAAACACAACAATGTCTCGAATAAACTAAATTTAACCTATTTCAAAAGTGAGTAAGAGTCTTATAAATTATTACAAACCAAAGCAGCGGAAAACAAAATAAAGCGTCTTGGGCTCCACAGGCAGATGACCGAAGTAGCTCGCCTAGACTTCAGCTCTAGGGTCTTCAATGTTCTCTCAGACTACTCCTTCTACTGAGCAGCATTTATAAAGACAAGGTTGAGTACGGAATGTACTCAGCAAGTGCGGGAAAATATGACATGTGGTAGTAAACAAGAGAAGGTAGCATAGGTTTATTTTGCATAAAAGCACATCATAGAAACACACGTCCTAGTAAGCACCTATTTACTAAGTGAAAGACATCACGTCTATAGATCAATCCTGCCTACAACTTATCCAGCTGTAGCACCAACATAAGAACCCATCATAGTATCCCATTGTGATCATCAACCAAACCCTACCAAGTCCCACTAATCATGTGAGGGTTCATGCAATGCTCGTGACCGTGAGCACGGCTGTCATGACAATTTTAACTCTGCAGAGGTTGTACACAATTCCCCACGAGAAGTGATTTCACCCCCCGTTTCCAGGTGGACTAAGGAAATCTCCATTTTGCCTGTGCTGGCCGAGCAGTCGCACACTTCCTTTGATGTGAGGGCCAAGAGATCACTTCAAGACTTTTATTGCGCGAACAATAGTGACTTTCCACCATTCAACTTCTACCATTTAAGTTAGAGCTGCACTAAGCAATACCATAAAAACCCAACTTCTAGACTTACCCAACTCATCAACCATGTAGGGTGATAACAAAGGACAAGAAATGTAATGCAACAATTAGGATATCAAAAACTTTGCCTAATGCCCAACTAATACAATTATATTATTTGACTCGAGCACATTAATTTACATGACTCATCCAAATAAGGTTTAAGACATCCAGGATGCTTACCATGAGTTGAAGGTTTTTCACTCTCAAACGCTTGCTCCACTGCACCAGCCGAACCACCAATATCACCCTCCGGTAGCTCACCTTTTAAACATGACAAGATACACCAAATGAATGACATGATAATGGTATGAAATGAGGTGCAAATGGTATAAAATTGGTAGACATGAAGTGCAAAGAACCATGATTGCAACGCCAAAAGAATGAGTTGAATCGAATAAGATTTCATTAGGATGGGAGCCAATTAATACAACCGACATGAAAATGATGGTTACAACCTTTATTCATTTTAAAATCAAAACCTAATTATCTGATTGTATTTTGGGCTAGACCATATTTTAGCATATAGAGGACGAAGAAATGAAATTAAAAAAACAAGTTTCACATGAATCGAAGCTCGGATGACTTTTTTCTATGATTCTGCAAACTTACAAGGTCGAACTAGTCCAAGGAGTCGGACTTGTCTGGAGTTCAAACCCCAAAGAGGGTGCAATGGGGGCTGCTCGGACTTGTCCATCCTAGCTGGAATTGTTTAAGCCTGGAACATAGATATGCTCGGGAAGAAAGGGCATGATTCCCTCAATGGCAATAGATGTTGTTTGGAAGCCAAATAAAGGTACTAGAAGCACAAATATGACCTATGGATGCAATTTGAGGTGTTAAAATGGCATGCATCAAGTATTCTCAAAGAATATTCAACAACAGTGAAGGAAGCCGTGGATGCCAATGAACCTCATCAATGGAGTTCTAATCGACCAAGAGGAAGAGAATGGGAGAGGGGAAAAGCTTCACCTTGCTATCTAGGAGCTTGGAGAGGTGCTTGATGGAGAGGAAAAGATTGGGGCAAAGATTTTGATGTTGGGGCAACAATGGTGGAGCTCACTGGTCTTAAGGAGGAAGATGAAGGGGACGATGAGATCCCAACTTGAGGAAGCTTGGGGAAGCCATGGAGGAGCACTGTCAAAATCATATACCCCAAGTACCTATGGCCCCAAGATAAATACGAAAGCCTAGCTACGAACCATAGCCCACGGGCCACGTCGCAGTCCACGAAGGACTTTGTCACATCAAGCCCGGAAGAGTTAACCGACTCCTCAAGGGTTGGAATCACCCGAAGACAACATCTGGCTCCCAACAGCCAGATGCGCCCGAAGAACCGGCCTGACCGCCCGAAGGTCGGGGCCGGATGACGAAGAAGCTCGACCAACCGTGGGTCAGGAAACCGCCTTACGCATCCGTCTCCACGGTGGGCCACTGCCTCGGCAACCAACCCTTGACAAACACAGAGATTTTTGACACTGTGCAGCAGACTGAAAAGCTGCTTTTGTCCCCTCTAGTGTTGGACAAAGGACGGACGAAGGACATCGAGAAGATGATCTGGTGCTAGAGGATGCCAGAAAATAAACCACGAGATGCTCGTGGCCCCACTCGTCAGTGGGCTGCACGGTTTTGTAGGCTCCAAGCCTTCTAACCCCGGCTCGACCCCTATATAAGGGAGCACTGGGGGCCTTACACGATATAGCAACATAGAATATACACACTCCACACACACGTTCTAGGGTTCTTGCTCGCGCAAGGACTCTACCACCATTGTAACCCTTTTCGAGCTTATATGATCCACTCTCTCCCTTGGACGTAGGGTATTACACCTTTTTGGTGACCCGAACCAAGTCAAATATCTGAATCTTTCATAGATTAGGCCATATCGGCAAGAAGGGTGCACGAATCCCTCTCTGTATATGTAAATTCTACTATGCCAGTGAATAAAACACTAACAGTTAGCGCTCTAGGTTGGTGCTTTTTGTTGTGCGCTTCGCTTCATTTTGTCGATGGCTCCGATCTTCGCCGTGGTGGGAGAGGCTTCAATCTCTCACCTCTGTTTTGGGTGCTGCACGATCACTGTCGCTCGGGACAACCGATCATGGCGTGTCCCCGTCTTCACCATCAGCCAGGGTTTTCGCTTCGGGAGCTTGGATTTCCTCGCCGACCAAGGCAGCGAACTTTTCTTCAGGCCCCACGCAAGAAGTGAGTGGGTCATCATCGTCGAGTCCGTGCGACGCTGGGTCACGACCTGGCGCGGGAGTGCTTCATGTCGCAGGCTCCCAAGGCCGGGGAGGAAACACCTCTCGGCAACACGCCAATCGGCAACGCCTCTCCACGCCATTGAGCGATCATCATCGTCGAGCAAGCCCTGCGGCGTAAAGCCGTCGCCGCTGGGGCCAACAACCTGGGCAAAGACATGGCTGCAGCAAGCAACGGCGTCCGACACCGCGCACGCACCACCTACGAGCAGATCATGGCGGCCGGTACGGCTCACTTCGACCGCCGGATCAAGAACGTGGCAGCAGCAGTTTTCGTCCCCGACGAAGACATCACACCGGAGAACCCCATGCTCCAAGAAACCCACAACCGCCTACACGTCTTCCTCCATGGTGCGCTTCAACAACAAGAACAATCGACTCAGCCACAACGGTCCGAGGTGCGCTGCAGTCAACAGCGACGCCTCCATGGCGCGCTTCAACAACAAGAACAATCGACTCAGCCACAACGGTCTGAGGTGCGCTGCAGTCAACAGCGACGCGCCGAGCAAAGCGGCCCGGCCTAGCAGCCGCGATGGCTGGACAGAGACACGGCACCCTCCACCGGGAGCCCCGTCCGTTCGCCAACACCTCAGATAAAACCGCGACACCCGCCACACCATCCACGTCTGAAAGCAAGTCAGGAGTGACCACTACGTCGAGTCTCGCTAGAAACGAACTCTCGAGTACTACCCACTGGCATTTGGGATGGAGATTCGCAGAGCAAGATTTCCGCCCCATTTCCACGTACCGACCAACATGATCAAGTATGTTAGTGACTCTAATCCGACCCACTGGCTCAAAGACTACCGCCTCGCCTACCAAGCGGGGGGGTGCAGGATCTGTTCGCCATCTAGTATCTGCCACTCTTCTTTGGCGACTCGGCTAGGAGATGGCTTGAGCACCTGCCGGCCAGCTGCATCCACGACTGGTCCGACCTCTAGCGATTCTTCATTGGCAACTTCCAGGGGACCTACACTAATCCATATAACTACTGGGACCTCAAAAACAGCAAGCTGATGTCCGGCGAATCGCTCTGGGACTACATCCAGTGCTTCTCGCACAGACGCAATGAGCTACCCGATGTAAGCGACGTCGACGTCATCAACGCCTTCACCCACGGCACGACTTCCATGATGCTCGTCCACAAGCTTGGGTGTAAAAATCCTCGTACAGCCCGCGACCTCCTCGACATCGCCACCACCTTCACCACGGAGGAGGAAGCTGTCCAAGCCAACTTCGACAAGGATCGGGGCAAGGACAAGGAGAAGTCCAAGTCCGACCGCCGCTCTGACCATCGCGACGATCACTCAGGGGGCGGCTCAAGTAGCAAGAGGCCGAAGAAGAATAAGCAGCACCGCAATGAGTTCATGGGCACCACCGAACGATCGCCCCGACCTCAAGCCAAGGTGCCTCCGTCCACGACAACTACATCGAGAAGCTTCTTGACAAGCATTGCACGAATCACTCGACTCCCGTCAAGCACCTGTACAAGGACTGCCATATGATGAAACGGTTCTTGAAAGGTGATCTCCGATCCCTGCAATGGCCTCAACAACAAGACCCTCGTGCGAAGGACGGTGAGGAGGACGACAACACAGCCTTCCCCGAGCCAGAAGAATGCCTCATGATTTTTTGCGGGTCAGCAGCCTATAAGCCTCAGCACCGCCAAAAGTTGACCTGGCGAGAAGTCAACATCGTCGAACCCGCCATCTCAACCTACCTCAAGTAGTCGGAATCACCCATCACGTTCGACAGATTCGACCACCCCGACCACGTGCTGCAGCCGGGCGCCTTCCGTTCATGCTGGACCCGATCATATGCACAACGCGCCTCACCAAGGTCTTCATAGACGGCGGCAGCGCCCTCAACATCCTCTACATCGACACCTTCAATGCCATGAAGCTTTTACAGTCGAATATCCTGCCGAGCCACTCTCTGTTCCACGGAGTCATCCCATAGGATCGCGCAGTACCCCTTGGTTAGATCGACCTCCCGTTCACCTTCTGATGGGGACATCCCTTCATTGGATACACACAACGCTCCCCCACCTACTATAGATGGTCCAATCACAAGAGCTTGTGCACGACAACTGAATTTAGACGTGAGCTCGTTTCAAAACACATGTCTTTCTTCTTTTGAGAATAGATTGCTACCTAATGAATTTACTAGGATTAGGAATATTGGAGAGGGCCAAGAGAAGCGTAAAGAAGAACTTGGAGATGCTCCAGACCAGCAAGGCACGTTAAACCCCAGAGGAGATTCAATCCAACTCAGAGTCGTGTTGCCTCGGGTTCCAGAAGCAGTCTACACTAAAACGGACGCCCAGGTCGCACACAGGATCCATATTGGACGTTCTAGATATGGATGTAAGTCTAAGAAAATAACCTTTCTAACAGTATCGGTCTCATTTCTAAATTCAACCGGAGTCAGCGGTAATCGTGAAAACAAGATGATGTCCAGAAACTGCCCTAGTGTTGCGATTGTAGGGTTCGAATCGTGTGGATTTGAGGCCGGATCGATTGTGTGTCGCATCTCCACCAAATCGAGAGTTACCATAACTTGACGGAACATCGGGAACCACGTACATATCAAGTAGTAAGTCCAAAGAAAAGCCACAATGCACAAAAAAATAGTAGATCGTTAGGTGTTCTCCTGTCCAAGCCGTGTTTAGTCTTTGCATAATTTTATTCGAGTCTTAGAGTAGAGTTTGTGCGCTTAGTTTATGTTTTGGTTGTTGGATTCCGAAATCTTTTTGCATCTAAATGTTTTCCTTCGTCGTTCATCTGTTTTTGTGTTCAATCAGTTAGCGTGTCACATCTGTTAATTGTTTCTTTTGCATCATAATTTCATCCCACCCACTCACCTCATATTTCGATCACAAACAGATCCACCCTTCATAGATTCACCTTTCCATATTTATCTGCTTCTCAATCATCCGCAAAATTGTCACCCGATTGCGTTTCATATGCTCCAAAAATGTTTCTGGAGTACCCTTCAGTAAAACGGGCATAAATTTTACATACAAACTTGAAATCGGGCGCATTCTTTTTTCAAATTCGCAGAGCGAAAAGTCGCATTTGAGGCTTCTCGGCTTCGTTCGGTTTTTTTTTAGGCCACATCTTTTGTCATATTGATCTGAAATTTGGTCGTGTACTATCTTTTATGCTTCTGGTTCAGATAAAATATCATAAAAATAAATAAAAATAAAAAAATTTAAAGATCAAGAATCTAGGAATTAACCATTGCTGTTTTTCAAGTGCTGAATAGTTTGCTAATTTCTGGAGCCTTAACTTTTGTGTTGTTGCTGCCCTTTGATATTTCATTTATATTCTTGTAACATCTAGATTTTTTATAAGATTGGACCCGCAACTAGAACATAATACTTAGAACACTTATTCAATATTGCTATCTGTTATAGAATTATGTTCCACTAATAAATTTTCAGCCCTCCAAGCTCCACATATTCACCTCTAGTCAGCACCATATTTGACTTTACAATTGCTACACCACTGATTCCAGGTTTCTCCCACCACTGGTTGCATCATACTTTTATTTGCTTTGGTAAGAACCATGCAAGAGCTCGGTATCCTTTTGCGGAATTTTCACCACCCATCTCACTGTAGTTGTAGGAATAATATTTTCCAATGTCCTTGTGCTATTTTTCTAACTGTGACACGAAGAAATGGAGGTGAATACAATTTGAGTAGTACTTTGCAAAGAGTCCTTAATAATATCGATGCAACATTTTAAAAACACAATGAGTTTGTGGACAATATGTTGGCAAGCCTTGAAAGATGTAATCCACCTCAGAGAGATGTCACACGTGATCAAAAGACCCATGAAGTTTGGACCATATCTACATCATCTCCTTCCACGAGTAATTATATTCTTTCATCTTTTCCTTTATATGATGGTTTAAATTCTATTAAATATATTGCTGGGGAAAGAGAGATGGCTAATCTATTTGGACAATGTCGTATGTGTGAAAGGAGAAAGCTTTTGAATGTTGCTAGTGCATTAGTTGATAGTGCTTTAACTTGGTGGCAATGTTTATATATAACTAAAAAATATCTTCGAACATGGAGTGATGCTAAAATTTTAATGAGAAAATTTTTTGTTGATACATCTTCTGAACCTATGTCTAGTTGTGATGTACACTCTTTGGAGGAGGAGCTGTCTAGTGTACCACCTATTGCTCCTAATATTTTGCAGAAAATTGAGATCAAACAAGAAGATGAAAGTGATACATACGTGGAGAAAGTAGAGATACACAATGTTCTATGCATAGCCCAAGATGAGAATGATCATAAAACGCCAAAAGAACATTCACCCATTCGAGTGAGTGAGAGCAAAATTGATTTGATTCCTGAAGCAATTTTACTAAATCATGCTACCCAAGAGAACAAACCGAGGACGGCTTGCCATCAAGAAGGGGAGAATGATGACATTATGAGTATCTTTAGGCCACCAAGTGATTGCATTCAAATACCCCCATGGCCTCCACATTTCCATGCATGTCGTGGGGCATGGTGGAGTCGAGATTTGAAGCTGTAGTTGGAGAAGAAAATGAGTTTGAGTCAAGGACGACTCTGATTCAAGAGGGAAGGATGATGAGGACATCCCTTCATTGGATACATACAATGCTCCTCCACCTCCTATAGATGGTACAATCACAAGAGCTTGTGCACAACAACTGAATTCAGAGGTGAGCTCATTTCAATGTCTTCATTCCTTTGATAATAAATTGCTACCTAATGACTTTATCATGATTAGGAATATTGGAGAGGGTCAAGGGAAGCATAAATAAGAACTTGGAGATGTTCAAGACTAGCGAGGCATGTTCAACCCCGGAGGAGATTCAATCCAACTCGAAGTCGAGTTGCCCCGGGTTCCAGGAGCAGGCGCACTAAAAAGGACGCCAAGTCGCATACAAGATCCGTTTTGGATATTTTAGATATGGATGGAAAGCTAAGAAGATAACATTTCTAACAGCACCGGTCTCATATCCAAATTCGATCAGAGTCTGTTAAAACAAGATGACATCCTGAAACTGTCCTAGTGCTGCGATTGCGGGGTTCGAATCGTGTTGATTTGAGGCCGGATCAATTGTGTGTTGCATCTCCACCAAATCGAGATTTACCACGACCTGACGGAAGATCGAGAACCACATACACATCACTTTTGGCGATTGTAACAACTTTAGGACCAAGAAGCTCACCTTCGAGGTGGTCAACTTCATCGACACGTACCACGCAATCCTCGGACGACCCTGCTACGCCAAGATCATGGCCGTTTCCAACTACGTCTACCTCAAATTGAAGATGCCGGGGCCCAAAGGTGTCACCACCGTGGCGTCACGCTTTCAACATGCGCTTGACTGCGAATAGGAGAGCTGTGAGCTGGCCATCGCCCTCTTAGGGTCGGCTGAGCTCGAAGGAATCCGCAAGACCAAGGGGTTGGATCAGACCCTCAACTCCAAGTCTCCGACCTCTACATCCTTCGAACCCGCTAACCATGGAAATTGTCCTCGACCCCTCCGATTCGACCAAGTACGCTAGGGTCGGGATATCGCCTCCAACAAATAGAAAAGCATGCTCGTCGACTTCATCGTCTGAAATTGGGACGTTTTTGTCTGGGCACCCTCTGATATGCCGGGCATACTGAAGGAGATCACGGAGCACTCCCTCAACATCGTCCTCGGGTCTCAACCGGTGAAATAGCGACTCTGTCGCTTCGACAACGAAAAGCGGCGGGCCATCGAAGAAGAAATCCACAAGCTACTGGAAGCCAAGTTCATCAAGTAAGTCTACCACCCCGAGTGGCATGCAAATCCTGTAATGGTTAAGAAAAAGAACAGGAAATGAAGGATGTGTGTTGACTATACTAGTCTCAATAAAGCATGCCCGAAAGATCCATTTCCTTTGCCTACATAGATCAGGTGGTCGATTCAACAGATGGCTACGAGACCCTTACTTTTCTTAATGCGTAGTCCAGGTACCATTAGATCTCTATGCGCGGTTAATGCGTAGTCCAGGTACCATTAGATCTCTATGCGCGGTTCAGACTAGCCGGCACGTCTTTCACTATGCCGTTCAGCACCTTTTGCTACTTCACCATGCATTCGGGCTCAAGAACGCCGGCGCCATGTACCATCACTGCATGCAGAAGTGTTTTCACGACCAGCTGGGTCAGAACCTTGAAGTCTACGTCGATGAATCATCAAGTCCAAGCAAGCCTCGGACCTAATCGGAGACTTGGAGGAGACATTCGCCAACCTTCGAAGGTACCGTGTCAAGCTCAACCCCGAGAAGTGTGTCTTCGGCGTCCCCTCCGACAGGCTGCTCAGTTTCATCATATACGAGCGTGGCATCGAAGCTAATCTCAAGAGGATCACCACCATCCGAAACCTTGGGCCCATCAACAATGTCAAGGGAATTCAAAAGCTCACCAGGTGCCTAGGCACTCAGCCATTTCATTTCCAGGCTCGGCGAGAAGGCCATCCCATTCTACCGAATCCTACTTAAGTCCGACCGTTTCACCTGAACCGCCGAGGCCCAGGACACGTTCGAGCAACTCAAGACCCTGCTGTCAACACCATCGATCCTGACTTCGCCGACCCCTGGTGAGCCTTTGCTCCTCCACATTTCTGCGACATCAAAGGTCGTCGGTACAGTTCTAGTTGTCGAGCGCTCAGAGGAGGATCGGGCCCTAAAGGTCTAACGGCCCGTCTACTTCATCAGTGAAGTGCTCGACGATGCCAAGACTCGGTATGCTCAAGTGGAGAAACTTCTCTATGTCATGCTCATCACCAACCACAAGCTGGGCCACTACTTCGACAGCCACTCCATCAGGGTGGTGACCAGCTTCCCACTCGGAGAGATCATCAATGGCAAGGACACAGTCGGGTGAATCGCCACGTGGGCAATGGAGCTCATGGGCCACAACATCACCTAAGTACCTCACCAAGCTATCAAGCCCCAAACCCTCACCGACTACATCTCAGAGTTGACGGAGGATCAAGAGCCGCCGTCCCCTGCCGATCTTGAGAACTGGACAATGTTCTGCGATGACTCCTGCATGATGAAGGGCTCGGAGGATGGCGTCGTCCTCATATCTCCAAAGGGCGACAAGTTTCGGTATATGCTACAGATTTATTTTCGCGCCTCCAACAATGTTGCCGAGTACGAAGCCCTCCTCCATTGCCTCTGCATGGCCATCACTATTAGCATGCGACAGCTCTACATCAAGGGCGACTCCGAGCTCATCGTCAATCAAGCTACGAAGGTATCAAGTTGCCGGGTGTAACACCCTGAAATTATTCATTAAAAATTTCAAATTCAAATTCATAAACTAAATGAAATTTTTACAAATCTCTAGCATTTCCTTCTAATTTTTAATCATCTCTACCATCGACAAACTTCCGGAGCTGCCTAGCAGCCTCCCTTCCCACCTTCCTCTTCGAAGAAGACTCACCTAACACCTTCCATCTCCATTAGTCGCCGCTGCCAAAACCTGACTTACCATCCCATCCTGGAATCATGCCTCGAGCTCCACCACATGCAGCTCTACCTGCGTTAATGGTATCCAATGCTCAAAGCTGCTCAAGCATACCAAGCTGCAGCGATGCCATCACATCCACGGCGCCGCGCCAAGCCGCTAGAAGACGCATCTCTGCCCTGTCACGCGAGCAGCGGCAGACCTCCATGCAGTGGCCGCTCCTCGCACGCCGGTCATCGTTACTGTGCTGCAGAGCCGCTGCCCGTGCCGCCGCGTCGTCTGAGCGCTATCACCTGCTAGCCGACGCATCGCCCAGCCCGGCCTCATGGCGCGCGCTTGCAGGATGCGCAGCGAGCCGTTGTCTCCGCTACAACGGCAAGCTCGCCCCACAGCCCCGGCCAGCTGCCCTTGCGCCTCCACCTATAAAAGGCACGGCCGAGCTCCATCTCGACTCAGCCCTGTAGAGCCGTCGTCGAGGTTAGCACCCCGGCACCTCCTCCGCCTCCCCAGCTGGTTCCTGAGCCCTCTCCCTTTCTCCCTTGAGCCACCGGCGAGCTCCACCCGCCATGGCCTTCCCCCTCTGAGCAGCCCCAAATCCCCTTGGTTCCGATCCAAATCTTCACCTAAATTGAACTCGCGAGAGGTAGAGCCTTCAATTCCCCACTCCCTAGCCACCCTCCCTGGTTTCCCGCGCTGGATCGAGCTCCCAGAGCTTGTCACGAACACAGCTCTGTTCATGCCTCCGTCCGGCAAACAGGCTTAGTTAATCAAGTTTCAGGGAAATTAGACCATTAGGCCCATGTGCCCTGCACAAGCCCAAACCGCAGCAGTGGTCCGTCTGATGGACCAGGCCCGTAAAAGCATTAGCCACTACATTAGTTTAATCATTTTCATAATTAATCCTAGCCAGATACACAAAATATCTCCCATATCCGAGCTCCAAATGATCTGATTCTTTCTCCTAAATCCGTCTCAAATCCCCTTTTATCCATTAAAACCAATTCCATAATTTCTGTAATTTATTTACTATTTTTTCTGGTATTTATTTGTATTGTTTGTTTGTCTGCTGGTCGCAAGTAATTAGCGAACGGAGAGTTCGAGGAGGAGGAACCCGGAGCCACGGAGTTTGAGCAGGACCCTCTCGAGGACGTCAAAGAAGGAAATTCTCAATCCGTTTCCCTTTGGTCATATTTATCCTATGATTTAGTTACAAACCATAGAAACCATTTTACTGCATAAAATGCTAAACCGATTGTTTGAAATTCATTGTTATAGCATCACCAAGACTACTAAGATATATTATCTATCCTATTTATTTCATGATAAACTTATAATAATCATTTAGGACATAACAATTATGCCTGAATGATCACCTTGTTTAGCTCAATGTTTAGGACTGTGACATCTCTCGGTTTATCTATATATTTATTATCACTAGTTTTTACAAAGCAAAATGTGTGTCTTTGGTGGTGTTGTGTGGGATATTGGTGGGGTGATAACTAAAGATACTATGATAATGAATTTGATTATGAGCCGGGATGATTCTGTTGGATAAGCGCTACCTTTATGGTAGGCTTATTTTGGAAGAATAAATGCTACCTTTGTGGTAGGTTTATGGTGGAGATAATTGTCTTGGCTCGATTAAGGACTGAGCTGGGTGACATCTTACCTAGTCATTTTTATGTGCAGCCACATGACCCTGTATGCGGCAGGGCTTAGCCTAACTCCCGCCAACTAGTCTATTAATCGTCTGGAGGCTGAGGGCAATGGAAGCCAATGGAAAAGGTGCAAGTGGTGCAGACTTGGCAACCTGGTTGTAGGCCTGATTTCAAGGTCATGAACCCCTAGTAACTTCCATGGACGATTAGTCGAGATGATGTTGTGATGGGTAATGGCTTTGTAATACAACACTACTGGTCATGGTATGATGATGCGCTCAGCGTGTGGATAAAGTGTACAACCTCTACAGAGTTAAAATCTATTTGAATAGCTGAGTACACAGTCATGGACGGGCTATGGTTCGGTCACAACAACTAGCATGGGATGATCCTTGAGGTGTAAGTGATTTTTTGGTATTAGGACCAGCCTCTCGCCGAAGGTTGTCGTGGACGGGGTGTCCGTCAACGTTAAAACTTGACCAACTAATATTTTAATATAAGGTTTAAACTTGCTTTATAAAATTAAACCCCTGCATGTGTAAAATTAGCTTTACGGAAATATTGATAACTATGGCCTAAACCTTGCTACTGCAAAATGCATTCATCATCCCCTTGATGGTAGGGCAAGGTTCGAGACTTGCTGAGTACTTTTGTACTCAGTCTTGTTTATTGATTATAGAGGAAGATCTTGATTTCATTGACGACGATGGTGAGGAAGACGCTTAACCTGTGGATTAGTATCGCCACCTAGTAGTTTCCGCTATGTGTTCGCTTCTAGATGCGTTGGTCTGGGTTGTAGTTGTAATCCTGTTATTTGTAACCTATATTTTCTGGTCGTTTGTTTCTCTTCCTCTTCACGAACTCGACCTGTGATATCACTTCTTGTAAGACTTGTTGTACCAGCAAGTGATCTAGGGTCTGGTATAATAAAGTGTTTAGGACCGAGAATACCCGGAGAGCTTCACCGGGACACGAAGCTGGAAGCCTACTGCCAAGAAGTTTGCAAGCTCAAAGATAGGTTCGACGGGCTCGAGCTCCACCACGTTCTATGCCGCGACAACGAAGCGGACGATGCACTTACCAAGATGGCCCTAGGGCGGGGTCCCGTTCCCGATGACGTCTTCCTCGAGGTCCCCGGCAAGCTGACCATCAAGCTAAAAGACGACGTTGCTGACCCAAAAGTAGAAGCCACTGTCGGCAAGCAACCCTTGGTCCATGGGTCGGCATTCATGTCCATCATTTCCAACTGGTCACAAGACATCTTCGCCTTCTTTCGAGATGGCACTCTCCCGACCGACACCAATGAGGCCAAGCGTGTCTCACGCCACGCCAAAGCCTACATCATCACTGACCGCAAACTCTACAAAAGAAGCACGAATGGCATCCTCCAATGCTACATCCCTCAGGCGGAGGGTCGGCAGCTCCTCGATGACATCCACTCGAGCATTTGTGATCACCATGCTGTCCCGAGGACACTGGTTAGGAAAGATTTCCGCTAGGATTACTCTGGCCCACTGTGGTCTCCGATGCTGAGCAACTAGTCCGTTCTTGCAAAGGCTGCCAGTTCTATGCCCATCTGACACATTTGCCAGCTCAAGAGCTCCAGACAATCCCGATCACATGGCCATTCATAGTCTAGGGGCTCAACATCCTGAGGCCATTCCGAAAAGTGTTCGGGGGCTTTACCCACCTCTTCATCGCCGTTGACAAGTTCACCAAATGAATTAAGGCAAAGCTAGTGTCGAGTATCAGTGCCGACCGAGCGATCGGCTTCTTCCATGACATCATATGCCGCTTTGGGGTCCCAAACTCCATCATCACTAACAACGGCCAGCAGTTCGCTGGCTGAAAATTTCATGAATTTTGCGACGAGTATCATATCTAGCTAGATTTCGTCTCTGTGGCCCCCCAAGGCCCAATGGGCAGGTCGAGCGAGCCAATGGAATGGTGCTCCAAGGCCTCAAGCCGTGACTCAACGACTACGTGGTGCAGGCGGTCGGATGATGGGTTTAGGGGCTCCTATCCATGTTGTAGGGTCTACGTACGACCCCAACAGAACTACAGGGTTTACCCCTTTCTTCATGACGTTCTGGGCAGAAGCTGTGCTGTTGATCGACCTCTACTTCGACTCACCGAGGGTCCGGGCCAACGATAAGGAAAGGTCGAAAGCGGCGCGGCAAGACGCTCTAGATCAACTGGACGAGGCGCGCGATGTTGTCATTCTACGATCGGCCAAGTACCAGCAGACTCTACGACGACTATATGCTCGACGGATCAAGGGTCAGGCCTTCAGTGTACGAGACCTAGTGCTTAAAAGGGTCCAGACCTGGGTCGGTCAACACAATTTGTCGCCACCCTGGGAGGGGTCGTACGTTGTCAAGCGATTTCCAAGGCCCGGCTCCTACAAGTTGGCGACCGAGAGCAGAAAAGAGCTAGCGAGTGCCTCGAACAACGAGTAGTTGCGTCGGTTCTATCCATAACAAAATCAGCTATGTTTTTTGCGCACTCTCATTTTTTTCCTCTCATTCTAGACAGCGGAGCGCAGCTGAAAGGCCGCCCTCCACCACTCAAGGGCTAGTCTCAGTGTCCTCAGTGGCGTAGGCTCTGAAGCCTCTTGCTCAGGGGTCGGCGTGCCCGACCACTCTGCTTTCTGTTCTAAGGCTCCGTGCCTCTATTTCCTGAGGACCGACTCCCCGACTCGTGCCGAGCTCGCGGGTGACCCTCAGACGTGTCAAGTAAATCGCAAGCGATAGCGTTTAAATCTTTCTCGGTGCCAATGATTGACGACCAGAGGTTGTGATGCTCTACGACGGTATCGAGTCTGAACCTCGACCCTACGAGCTATACCCGACCCAGTCGCTCGGTCAACGCCCAACGGAATTCGAAAAATACAAGACGCAAAGTATTTACATAAACACAAACAGGGTCAAAAACTTCATTTATTTACAAAGTCAAGAGTTCATTACATAAGTTTGTTACAAAAAAGACCTAATCCCTCGGCGCCTAGTACCGCGGAGGCATCTGCCCGAACCGCTCCCTTAGGAAGTTGCGTGTCTTAAAGGGCTCGCAGAGCTGGTGCACCCTGGGGTTAGCATCGGACGACAATTTCTCAATCCGCTTGTCAGAGACATCTGCAGCAAACCCTCAGTGATGAGCCCAAGGTCGATCTCCAGGTAATGTGACTCCTCATGCGCCATCGTCAGTGAGCTCCCGTCCTCCAAACCGCCAACCACCACCGAGGCAATAAGCCCAGGCAGTTGTTGCAGCACCTGGCTCGCGTGCTCCGTCGAAAGGGTGTCCTCATTCACATCAGCGAAAACTCACCGAAGCATGGACTGGACCACCCTCCTCAACTACTGGAACCCTCAGACCGCAGCTGCAATCAACAAGTTGTTAAGGGGCCGACCTCTACAATCTTACTTCAACAAGCAAAGTAAGTAACACTTACTATCGCGCTCCTTCAGGGCTGCCTCAGTCTCAGCCTGGGCCTCTGCCAGCTGCTGCCAGACTAGAGCAGTCATCGCCTCGAAGGTCTCCTGTGCACTCCTCAGGGAGTCAGTAGCAGACTGCCTCAATTCTGACTGCTCCGCCGAGAGTTTGGCGACCTCCTCCTTGGCAACCACGCATGCTGCGTCGGCGGCGTCCAGACTCTCAAAGGCTCGGTTGCAGTTATCCTCGGCTTGGATGTGGGCACTCTCAGCAGCCTCGCAGGCCCCCTCAGCGGCACACTTCAGATCTCAGACCAGTGACTATGGAGGATGTGGAATTCTAGATAGGAGTTTTTGGTTTTAAAAAGTGAAAGAAATGGTCACTGGACAGTCTGGTGAGGTTATCGGACAGTCTGGTGATTATGAAGGCTGCAGGTTCCAAAGAAGGTTTCAAGCGACTGGATCGTCGAAGGAGTTGGTCACCAGACAGTTCGGTGACTAAGAGGAGATAGAGTCCAAAGAGGATGTTCTTGGAGCTCAAGACGAAGGTGATCACCAGACAGTCAAGTGGTTACGTGTCGCTGAGTGGGCAGTATGTACTTTTAACGCCATATACATATTTTCCCCCCCTTACCTGCAAGTATAATCCTGTATAGGATGACTGAAAGAATGTGACTGACATATGTTGAGTGTCCATAGGTAGTAGGTACAGGTGCTGGTGCAAGGTGACAACCTGGACACTGTTGAGGGGTACTACACAGTTGGCAGCCTGTACCATGATCCAACAACTTGCGAGCTGGTACCTATTCTAACATCTTTTATTTTTGGCATTGCATGTATAAATATCTGCTACACGACCATGTACTTGCAGTTCATTGTGGCTGTTATGATAGAAGGCTATTGGGCATGCTACATTTGGGATGTTGAAAACACGTGTATTGACATCATTGTCCCTGTCCACATGAATGAAACTGAAGAAAAAGTCCTCAAGCAGAAGCCTACAAATATATCAAAATGTTGCATCCAGACTTCCTCCCCTGCAAAGATCAATTCTACCCCATGTGGAGCATTCCACGTGAGGGCTGGGGCGTTAAATACATACACATCACCTAACCCCCCACCCCCCACTGCAAAGTATGCAAAAAATTATTTTGGAATATGCATGTATCAGTTTGATGCCGAAAAAGATGTCTTAGTGAACATTGTAGATCTGATACGGCACATATGCGTTGTGCAGGTCGGATTCGTTCTTCCACGCTGTCCACTACGCAATGCACTTTGATGGTACAACCCTGCACTACCCAATACCAGAGGTACATACAAATGAGTTGTTTTAATAAAACTTATTGGACATTCCATCCAACAAATCAGGATACTGATATTTGTTTGTGCAACAGGGGTATGAGCTAGCAGCCCCGCAAGCAGTGGCTTTACAAATTGCTGAAGCTAAAATGGAATCATGGTCGCCTTCCGTCGTCAATCTGCATCGATCTAGCATGATGGCATCAACGTATCATGACAGCTTCTGGTAGTAGGAACTAGGGGGTTAGAGCCGGATTTAGAGTATTTTGGTAGACGTATGAACCAGCACTTTATGACTTGTCAGATCACATGACGCAATACAATTTGCGCTGTGGTGTCTGTGTTTTGTTGTTGGCATATGTTGCTGTGTAGCACTTACGTATTGCTATGTACTTGCAGTTTAGTAGTGCAGTGTATGCTCGTCTCTACCAGGAAAACTGATTGGAACTTCTGTTTGGACATATCAATATGTTTTTTCCCGCATATTCGTGACTGAAGAAATTCGAACTAGTATGGCAGATGCCGGCACAAATGGATAAACACTATTTACTAATGCCACATGTGTTCCGATTCATTAAAGTGTTGCTAAAAAATACATCCCACACTTTAGGTTCCCGTGCTGTGCTGAGAGTCAGATAACCAAAGGAACTAGACAGACAAGGCGGCATGAATGTATATGATACTGCCATAGGCATAGGTTGCCATTTATATCCTTAATACATACCGAAGTATTACACCCTTAACCGTCTGCCACATGGTCGGTTGATATAAAAACAGGTGTTTCTATACATTCGCAAAGAAGTCAGCACCATGATAATCCCCGTCTCCATCCTACCAGACGGAATCCCCAATAATGTTAGTGATGCCCAGAGGGAGGCAAGTGTTGTTGCCTGTATTGTCAATAGATCACAAAGAAGCGAGTTTTGAAGTACTGGTATGTCACACTGCATGTACAATCGACGAAAAAAAGGATATTATTGCTATGTCGACCAAAAATAGATATAGATATGTGTGTGCTGCATACGATACCCGTTCGAGGGGACAGCCAAGTGTTGTGCACAGTAAATCATACCAACTCCCGAGCAAATGCTGTCAATACATCAAAAATTAGAAGCACATTAATACGGATGAAAGAACTATAAATAAAATGTGGTTCCAATGTCATCCAGCATGCAACTTACATGGTTGTTGATTCAATTGGAAGCTCTGGAACTTCAGTTTCCATGGTTCAGCTGGAACATGCCAGTTGTCGAAAAATTCCGTGGCACACTGGACCAGTGCCTGCTTGAGAACATTAGCGACATGCGACTTCATCCGGATGTTCTGGTTCGGGCCCATTGGATCAAGCATATGTATTACCTTTTCCCACATGTCAAATGCAAAACAGCACCACCCCTCGTTGATACAAGAGGGGGCCATTATCTAACACGAAAAAAAGAAACACACAAATGTAAGGCACATGGTTATAACAAATAAAGCACAGACCACATCTATTCAACACATAATGGATCGCTATGGGTTTGCATGGGGGAGGGGGTTTGTTGCTTACAAAACAACATGCCACCAGATTGTAGGGCACATCATCACCAGTAAACTGCTCCCTCATCGACTGGAGTTCCACAATGTTATATTCTGCAACAGTGAACTCCTGTATACAGACATATTTAGAGCTGCCATGTTCCATTTGTCATAGCACGAACTTAAAAGTGGCAAATATGAATCAGAAAATATGTACATACAAAAAAATCAGACTCCAACCAGTGCCTCCACCTGCATTTCCATGAATTGGCATGCATCTATGCATCCAGCAGAGTCATCTTCTGATTAACAAATCACATACCACGCTCTGCATAGGATTATAATCAACAAAATAGTCCTTGAGAGCAAATCCATTCAATTCAATGTGCACGGGGACCTCGTGTATAATCCATTTCCTATAAATCACAAAACCATAGAATGCATCAAACAAAAATGCAAATGGCCATCCAGTGGTATTGTCAATAGCTAGAAACGACAACTTCAAAAACTTTTTAAAGGTACGATTCATCAGCAGCAAACACCCATTTGCGCAAGCTGTCGCATACATCAGGGTCATTTACTGGATGAATGCAACCCATATTCCATGGACACCATGCTTTCTCATCCAGCTTCACCTTAGCTTTCACATGCGCTTCAGTGCAGCACTGGCCATAAAGAATCTTGCCATATGGTCGCTCAACCTCATCGGCTCGGCACATCTCATTGAGAACCGTTACTCCACAGTCCCTCTTCATGGCTTGAAGTTCATCTGCTACTGGCCTGGATTTTCCAAATTGGATCGGTGTAACAAATCGTGCAGGTACACGCTCACGACCAGCTGACTGATTGCGGATCACAACAGCATCACCTGGTTTAGAGGGGGTATGTGGCGGTGGGGGTGACCAGTGAAAAGGGAACCATTATAGATCAAACTACTTGAAATGATCTAGTCAAAAAAACAGTTATCTGAACATCAATTTACCTGCACTTGAAGAGCTGCGTGCTTTCTTTAACCCGCTAGTCGATGATGTCAGATTGGATCTCTTCGGAATAGCATCAGCGGAATGACCCAGTCCATCAGGGGACGATGTTGCAGCTGAACCTGTTTTTTCTCAAAAAGGAAAAAAAAGGGGAAAAACAAAGGGCATCAATCAGATAATGCATACACTTTAACTAGGTTACAGGAAAAGTTACATGAGAAATGTAAGTGCAAAAGTGTGCATATTGAACCTTCATCGTCGGACATGACTAGCTGCTTCCAGAAACATTCCTTGACATAGTGGGTGTGGTAAATGCAAGAAAGGACACAGGTTTCTAACATCCTGACATGTATAACAGTGTACCATATACTGACAGTAAAAAATATATATACACACCAACAACCCATGATGCTCACAGATGTTTCGTTTCGACACGCTGTCAGAAGACACTGCAACAGATGTTGCTGGCGCAGCAGATAGATCACAATGGGTGGTCCCAGATTCAATGGCGCTCAATATGTAATCGGCCACCATACCCACAACATGATGTGTAACCTGGGTCCTGTATTCTGTAGTAAGCCGGATAACGTTGCAGTTAAACCTCTTCAACTAATTAGCAATCTTTGACCACACATGTACAGGTGGGTGTACAAAAGAATAGACACTGAAAAGAAAAAGGAGAAAATTTTGAGCAATAAACAACATATTAGATATATTGGACCTAGAATTACAGCATACCATGTTTGGATATTTCCGACTGATCATGCATCAGCTTCTTCTGATCATATCCCAATTGCCCAGGGTGGATGTGTGACTGTCCAGATGTGGGCGCAATTGAAGCAGTGATCTGTGCACTGTAAGGTGTGTAGTGTTCCTGATTTGTAGGTGCCTTTGCCATCGGCACATCCTCCCATCTTGTTGTAAAACACTTATACCGAACTTCTGATACATCCCAAAACTGCGATATCCCAAAATTGACATTAGAAAGAATTTGGTTGCAGTGACATTGAAAATTAACTGAATCATATGTATAGACTGTACTAAAGTGCAAAGAATTCACCTTTCGTAGTCCAAATTTAATCTTTTCGGCTATAAGGTCCTGGCATGAATTGGTGGAAATGAACTTTGATATGTTCTCAGAACTGAAGTCCTTGATCCTTGGCATAACAGATTGGTCAAATTTCATTAGCCCCATCTCCAAATCGTCAAGGTAGAGAACCTATAGATATGAATAATGACCAATACCATTAACAGTTTAAGTGCTCCGTAACAGCATATTGTGTGAGTAACTGTAAACTGATATACAGATACTAACCTGCAAGAACAAGTGGCACCAAGAAATGTTTGACACTGAGCGTTTACGAACAAGATCTGCCTGCACTTTCCTGGCTGCACTGATGAGTACGTTCAACACAAACGTTGCCCAATTGAAATTTTTAAATTCTTTAGTGCGCTGGAGAACACCCCCCCCCCCCCCAGAAAGTCATTCAGATAATCATGCTTGCATGATGGCATTAATACCTTGCCCATTGCATACACAACAAATGCAATCTTAAAAGATTTCACTACTGGGACGGGCGTGTTTTCATCTATTTCAAGATGCAATGTTTCCTCCGGTATCTTCAGCCTATGCCCATGATTATCCATGACCGCTATGCTCCTTTTCATAGCCTCCATTGCCTCTTGGATCACATATGCATCTGGGCTCATGATGTCCTTCCCATCCTGTGGAATTCCCAACATCCATGCCATATTCTCAGGATATAAATGAATCATACGCCCATCGGGAAACCTAAGACAAACTTCCTGACAATCTACATGTTGCATCAGCCAAACACTAAACTTTATATTCAACTTGCTGATCTGAGGCATCGCCAAAACCCCTCAAAACCTAAGGACCTAAACAGCGCTTTTTGAACTCATTAGATGTCCTTACGATATTAACAAATTTGTTCGTCGATGACCTCGAAATAGGACCCAAAACAGATCCACCTGCTTGGTTTCCGGGGGAGCCCTCAGGGAACGCCGCATCGCCACCCTTGTCAGCGTCGTCGGCGTTGCTTCCAGGCATCCATTGCGCCCCATAGAAAAAAAAAAAAGAACCAGGCAAGTTATGACATGCGGCGCATGATGGATCTAAGACGAGCAGTAGGAATAAATCGATAAAATTTGACCTCAAAGTTGGTTCCAATCCTAGCTGCCTCATATCCCGTGGATCTTGATGGATGAGTAATGCGGTTGGAGGCTGAGTAATGCGGCTGAGAAGACGAGAGGGGGGGGGGCCATAAACCTGCCTTCCGTCCATTAATGCACGATTGGTTTGGGCGGTGGAGCGAGATGGATCCTGGTTTGCTGGGTCCGCAGCACAAATCCAAATGCTCCGTGGTACTTCACCGCGGACACTAACTGTTCACTCGAACTTGACCACCAAAAACCTTCACCGACGTTTCTGTCTCTCAGTCGCAAGTCCCAGCTGAACATTGAGAGGCGGGCACATGTTGTTCGCTGTTCTCACCCACCTCACGTACGAAAGCTGTTAGATCGTAATTTCCCGGGCTTGGGGTTGAGCGCGGCGCAGAGGGCGGGGCAGAGGTAAAGTAGCACGCGGTCGGCGCGGCACGGATGGACGGGATGAAACCGACGGTCAAGATTATATTTCAATCTCTTGAATGGCTGGAAATAAAACGATGATGTGGCTTCACAAAAGGGCTAGATTAAGATGTTAGTGGGGAGTGATTATATAGGTATTATAGATATACATTGGGACCCAAAAGGTTGCAATGATAGGGCTGTTGCGACTACAATACGATGTAAGGATTGATAGTTTCTAATTACTATTAGTAACTAACATGGATATTTTAGGGTCGTGTTTGGTTGAGGGAGAATATAACGTAATGAATCAATTAGCACCTACAAAACGATCATGATCACTACGACATTTCAAGTTGAACCACACTATAACATTTTTCCAAGTTAAATTCCAGAAAATATCCCTGGTTTTTTCTTGTATCTTTGCATGCTCTGTTATGCTCTGTTAAGGATTTTCTGTCCAACTGGTTGAACTGTCCGGCCATGTAATTCAAATTACTTGTCCAGATAGCAGCTTGGAGTGTGTAGTGTAATTTAATTTCAAGTGTGCATCATCAGCCATTGGTCGCTCACATGGTGTTCTACCTATGCTCTTCAGGTTTCATCAAGCATAGGAGATAGAATAGAATATTTGAGGGAAGTATCTGTTAAGTATTCCCTTGATGAAATTACCAGGTTATGATCACAGAAGAAACTTCCATGGGAATAGATCTCGACATCAATCAACCAATCAACGGGCAGCCCAAATTGCCGATTTCCATGCTGCAGTAGTAGGCCATTCCCTGATGCCGTCAGGGTCCTTTTCGAAGTCAAGCGGGTGGTGCACCAGAAAATCCGCGAGCAACACTGATACATCAAAGGAAGAGATTGGGCGGAGTGGTGCTGACTGCTGCTCATGTCACCGGAGGAAGATATCGGCCGAGTGACAACGGTTGGGTTGTTCGACTTAGCAGGCGACCAACACGAGAGGTAGAGGGGGCAGCATCGATCTGATACAGGTTGGGGAGAGAGGGATTCGATGTTGTATACGCCTATATCGGACTCCCGGGCAAGAGATTACGTTGCCCTGCTAAACAAATGAAAGTAACGTTATCGTATACTCGCTGGGACCTGAATGCGTTACAAATCATTGAAACAAACACCTCCCAAATTTCTTGCTGGCTAGAAGTCAGTTATCCTACAGTGTTTCATTGGCTAAAACGATTTCAGAACGGAAACAGTACCAAATTCCTTGCTGGCTAGAAGTCAGTTATCCTATAGTGTTTCATTGGCTAAAACAATTTCAGAACGGAAACGGTAGTTCTTTATGGATAATGAGATTTGTTACGGTGCTTGAGAGTTAACAGAGGTAACTCCTCCTCAATTAATGTCAGTCATTGATTTTTAAAATTTGTATCTGATTCACTATTTTTTTAGTACCGAGTCTATCATTTTGACATCTTTGACTACTTAATTCCCTATTTTTAACCAATCAGATATGAAAAAAATGTATAAACGTTGTTAACTTCAAACATTGTAACATCTCTCATATAATATATATACTCCTGCCGGTGTGAAGTCAACTCAGTAAGAAAGCTCTAATGCTTTGGTCGTTCAGGGGCCCTGGAACATCTTAGTTCAACTTTATTTATTCCATATAAATTCTTAAAAGGCAATACATCAGCAATAACATATTGTCCATTATTTTAAAGATTTGTGCGCCATATATGTATTGGCGAACTTTAGATAAGCTTAACTTATCGGTGCCAAACTTGCCCATATGGATCGCTGGACCGCGTGCATTTGCTTCGTCTTTCAGTGTGTTCACCCAACGCAGGCCGCGATCTCCTTCTCGAACCTGTTCATCACACGCTCTGGCAACAACATGGACACGACGACGGATTCGTCACCCTTCGAGTTCCGGCATTTCCCGTTGAAGCTCACAAGGGACATTGGCATGGCGGCACCACCACCGACCCGCTCGGCCCACCCAAGATCCAGCCCGTCCTCGTCGAGCCGCGTCCAGTCAGACACGAAGTACACCTCTTCGTCGTACACCAGCGCCGGCTTCCCGTCCGGTGTCCTCAGGTCACGTGCTGACGCCACCAAATCGACGCAGGATCTTATGCGCTCCTCCGATGTGTCCTTCTTGGCCTCGCGAATCAGCTTGATGGCATGGCTTAGAGGGCTCTCGCAAAGCTCCCCGCCGTCGACGTCGACAGTGTGGTAGAGAAGAGCGTTGCCGTAGTACCCCTGGGGGATCTTCTCCCACCTCCGGCGGACGTTCGCCACGAAACAGAGTCGCGTCCGCTTGCCGGATGTGTGGCGTCCCCATGCCACGGTCCGGCACCGCCAGATGGCCGCTGTCAGAAGTTCGAATACAGTGCATGCTGCGCCTATATCTTCCGGGAGACGGCTTCGAAGTGCCGACATCTCAGCCGGGCCGAACAGGAAGTACCGGCGTGCCATGCTCGTCAGCGGCGTTGCAGCGGCAGGGTCCCTGAAGATAGAAAATACTTGCTTTTGTAGCACAGAATCAGGGCACGGTGGTGAACGGGCAGCCAGTATCTCTCTGCCCCAGACGGGCAGCACCGCTGGAGCAGCCTCTCCGCGTGCCACGTCAGTTATAGCCTTGATGAACTGGACCATGCCGTAGCCATCAGCCATGCAGTGGTTGAACTGCATGCCAATGATAAATCCTCCACATTCAAACCTTGTGACCTGATTTTATGAAGACGATTGGCTTACAGAGTTCATAAGAGCAACTCCAATAGTGATCTAAACCAAATACTCAAATACTAATTTAGGAATAAGAGGAAAAACAGTACTCCAACAGGTATCTATATCACATACTCAAATTTACCTATCCCTAATTCCACCAAAATCGGTAGTCATATTTAGCTATTGAGTTGGTCGACCTATCCTCTCCGAAAACTCTCTCTCGCGCGTCTTACGTCGCTTGGACACTACTACCGTGCCATTTCTTTGATTAATTATTTGATTAACTTGAACACTACTACCTATCGAGTAGCCAAGTTGAATGAAGAAAGCAGGAAGGCGATGCAATCACACGTCCATCAGCCTGCTGCTCGTGCAAAACTGGGCGATGACGAACGTCAACGATCGCACGGTGCTGTCCGTGCGCCGGGCAATGGAAATACGGCAACCATCGAAGGGACACAGCAGCTCTGCCGCTCCACAGTTCAGCGATAGAATACGAGTATTTTCTGTTGCCGTCGATACATGGAGGATCATAGTAAATGGGCCAGCTAAAAAACGGTCCATGGGTCACAAATAACATGTTTAAAATATTTACCTATGTGATTCTAAGTACCTGTTGGAGTTAAACTGTTTTTTGACTACTAATACAGTTTTAGCTACTAACTAAATATTCTTTTAAGTATTCAAATTATACCTACGTGTTGGAGTTGCTATACATAACGCATATAGAACCCAAACAATTTAAACGTACGTATACCTGCATGAACACGATTGGCTTGCCAACAACGACCATAATGTCTCCGGCGTCAGGCAACAGCTCCTCGAGGCACGGATACGGCGGCACCAGCGGCGTGCCCATGTCCTCGAGCCGTGCCGTGGCGTCAGCTTCCACGAAGGACACACCTTCCCCCGTGCAGTCCACGACCAACTTACCTTCGGAGCTCTCTCGCATCCGGCCGGCGACGGGGTAGCAGTAGACCAGTACCTCGGTCAGGGCAGCTTTGATGGCTCTGGCCTGGTCAGCCGGGGTATGGCCATTAATACTGACGCCACGAGGTTGAAAGAACTCAACTATAGGCATGTAAAACCTATTAGCAAAGAGATTGTCATCAAGGTCAGACAGCGTCTTTTGTCTCATTTGGCGTTGGCCGAGCAGGAGCGACGAGCTCAGTTTTGCTTCGGCTTGCCATGAAGGTGACCATGGCGCAGGTATAAGAAGATCGATGAACTAGTCTTGAATGGACGCAGAAGGTTCTATGCTGTGAATAGGGTTTGGTGCTTTGTTTTGTGAATAGGTGTACATATATATAGACTACATATATAGAGGCCATCGACTGGGCTATGAGAATTGCCGGACACCCACATGATTCGGCATGGCATACGTTTCACATGTCGTTTTCTCGTTGCACCGGTTTTCTAAAAAGCACGTACTAATAAATTAAGAGGAGAGAAAAAAAAAAGAAAGACATTCAACAGATCTGCTTGTGCATAACAGAAGAATGCATATCATTAAAATTGGTATTAAAGAGCCTGTCAACTAGTCTATTAGCCCTCCGTTTCAAATTACTTGTCATCCTACTAGCTTTGGCCACAAAAATTAAGTAGAGATAAAAAGGTGGGATGTGCTGAAAATATTTAGAGATATAAAGATAGAGATGTATTGGAAATAGAAAAATGTACATTGGAAAGTGAGAATGTCAACTAAATTGGAAAAACTTGAAGAGGCTAAAATGATAAGTAATTTGAGATGGAGGAAGTAGTATCTTTAACATGTGATGATAATAGAAGACACCAATTCAGCGTCAATAGCTAAAATAACCACATTTTAACAATAAATAAATAAATGCCAAAGAATGGGATTGTTGGCTGCAGTTTTGGATGAGAGAACTATATATAATGCACAAGATGCCACAAATCTACTCACGTTCGATTGCGTGGTAAGCTTAGACAATGAAAATCACAAACGGAGAACACATAATCAACCTATATTGATGGCAACGCAAGATATATAGCCCGTACATCAATAATAGCTCAAGTACACGGCATTAATTAGGTACAAAATTTTTAAATTGATGTCGCCATTTACTTTTAATCTCAACTTTGACCATTTATCTTATTCAAAAATTTAGATCAAATATGTAAATTCTTAAGTTGTGATTCAAATAACTCTAATGATT
>BCLG01000137.1:154471-168073 GCA_001602295.1 Zoysia matrella
CGTCCGGCGGGGAGCGCCGGCCGCGATGTCCGGCTGCCCAAAACCGCGCGCGTAGCAGTGGGCGGGACCATAATTTGTGGAATGGCGCGACGACGACGTGACGGTGGACGCGACGGCATCCGACGGTGGCTGTTGGGCGCGGCGTGGCTGGAGGCGAGCCGTCCAGGTGGCGCGCGTGATCTGCTGGTCGGGCGCGGCCAGAGGAAGGAGAAGGCCGCGCAGTGCTGGCCTTGCGAGTGGGCTGCGGCAGAGGAGCATGGGCCGGGGAGGAGCTGCGGGAAAGAAGAAAGGAAGGAGTCGTTGGGTCAGGGAGAAGAGGGAAAACGACCCACGGTTTAGAATTTTGATTTTTGGGATTTTTTTGTTTGATTTTGTTTGAATTCAAAAGTGCTGAAGGGATTTTAGATATCTAGGAATTGAATGGGATGGATTTAGGATTCAAAAGAATTTGTCGGATTTAGGATTCGAATGAAATACGAGAAAACAAACGGCAAAGGAAATAAAGTAAAAACTCAATCACTTCTCAAACTTCCAATTTTAAATTGTATGAAAATTTTCAGTTTTGATTGTTTTAATTAAGTGCCGTTTTTGATCCTTTGAATTAGGAAAGAAATGAAGAGATGAAAAGAAGAAGGAAAAATGTTAGGGTGATTGTTAGAAAAATTTTTGAATTTCGAATTTTTAAATTTTGACCTGGAATTTGGGATGTCACATCCGGCCCTAACCTTCGAGTGGTCGGGCCGGTTCTTTGGGCGCATCTGACCGTTTGGAGCCACATGGTGTCTTTGGGTGATCCTGACCCTTGGGGAGGTCGGTTAACTCTTCTTGGCTTGACGTAATGAAGTCTTTCGTGGG
Organism: Zoysia matrella; assembly: GCA_001602295.1. Taxonomy (NCBI): domain Eukaryota; kingdom Viridiplantae; phylum Streptophyta; class Magnoliopsida; order Poales; family Poaceae; genus Zoysia; species Zoysia matrella. The sequence goes on from BCLG01000137.1 coordinate 155,327, forward strand.
CCACCACGCGGCCCGTGGGCTGTGGTTCGTAGCTAGGCTTTCGTATTTATCCTGGGGCCTTAGGTACCCGCGGTGTATGATCTCGACAGTAGCCCAAGAGCCCTGCACCGTTTGCAATCTCCATTGAGGTGACGTTGGGCCGAATCTTGATGGTCTTCATATCTTGTCGTCGGTCTTAGGCAGTCGATGTAAATATCAAGTGACTGAGAAGAGGGCTGAATTGGGCACTCACTAATTCTAACTTTTCTACACCTTACCGGCAACTAGAGAGCCGGCACTCAATTCCTAACATACAAGTGATAGGAGAACACTAAAAGAACAACCTAAAAAGTTAGAGGCTATCAACATAAAACACTAGAGCTAGGCTAAGGATAAAAACAACAACAACCTAGTCTAGAGAGATAAACCAAGGACGGGGCTAGGAGGTAGCTAGACAAAAGATAGCAAACAAGGTAAGCTAGCTAGAAGCTAAGCAAGGCATCAAACAACTCCTACACATGCTAGTTATGAAATCAAAACAATCAAACAAGACACACTAGAATGAGCCACTATGAGTGAACTAGGAGCAACCTATCAATACTACTTGCATGAATAAAAAAGCGGAAGGTAAACAAGAAGTCGTAAAGAGAGAAGGGAGGCTCAAGATATTTTCTTGAGGTCTCGGAGGACGGCGCCTTCTCCTACTCCTCGTTGGATGACTCTCGTAGGAGTACCGGTCCCTCCCACCATTCTTGGAACGGTGCTCTCTAGGGCACACTTCACTCCCAGAATGAAGTCACCAGCGATCCCCGTTGTAGTGAACAATGCCCACTCGCAAAGGCAAGCCACCAAGGTTCGGGCACTCACTCTTGGTGTCCCTTTCAAGTGGAGGATCCGAAACTGCTCACAAACTTGTGACATCATCCACAAACATCATGGAAGCTCAATCATCGACTCCTAACCGGTCTAGGCTGTCATATACCAAGAGTAACAAGCGTTATCACTCCTCTCTAGCCTCACAAGCTCTAGGAATTCGTGGATGCTCTAGTTACTCTTCCATTGGCACTAAAAATCTTCCAATCTTCCTCTTGTGCTCTCCTTGGTGGCCCTTGGCTCTCACAAGATGTTCCCTCAATTCTTTTGACCGTTGGTCATCTTCTCTTGGGCTGACACATGGCTATATATAGGCTACAAACTCCATAATAGCCATTTATAGCTGTTGTCAAAAAGTTGTCAGCTTTTTCCAATCATAGGACTGTCTGGTGACTCTGACCACCGAACTGTCCAGTGATCACCTTCCTCTTGAGCTCCAAGAACATCCTCCCTGGACTCCATCTCTTCCTAGTCACCGGACTGTCTGGTGACCAACTCCTTTGATGATCCAGTCGTTGAAACCTTCTCTGGAACCTGCAGCATTCATAGTCAACGGACTGTCTAGTGACCATTTGTTCCACTTTTTTAAACCAAAAACTCCTCTCTAGAATTTCACATCCTCCATAGTCAATGGACTATCCGGTGACCTCACCGGACTTTTCAGTGACTATTTTATCCACTGAAACAATCGATTTTGCCTTCCCTGGAAATGCTGAAACTTATAGTCGCAAGACTGTCCGGTGATATCACAGCACTGTTCGCTGACCTATTCAGAAGCTAAAACTTGGATTCTTCACTTCCATCTTATTTCCAACTTCCTTCTCTTGCTTCCTCATTTTGTCCTTTGTCACTTTAGTCCCATTGGGGACTCATAGATCATCCAAATACCCTAATCCTCATGTGACCAAAGAGAAATGACTCAACCCCTCTTAATAGTACCGGTTTCTCCTATGGACTCAAAGCCTACATCTAAGTCACACTTGGCTCTAGCTCATCCTTAGCCTTGATCCACCTTCAAACCACGACGGTCCATCAAGAGTCCAAACCATATGAGTCATCGATCATCCTCGAGGAAGCCAACTCGTGATTCTTGAGATAAGCATATGTTGATCCTACATCCAACAAGTTAGTTCATGGTTCTCACTCAATCATCAAAACATTCATACCTTTGGGGATTCCAATACTTCAAAGGTCATGAAGCTTACAATCTCCCCCTTTTTGGTGATTGATGACAACCATTACAAACATGATCGAGATGATATCTAAATACATTGAATTTAAGCACAAGACAACATATAAGAGTAAAGGATATAACAAGTTGTCTTACCATCTCTTGTCAATAAGCCCAAAAAAGCAATGGGTTTCATACCTTAGCATAGTTCTACCCTTGATATGTGCATGCTTCCTTTTCTTCTTTCTTGATTGATCATCACTTCTTTGTTCTTTGTTTCTCTCCTTTGTTCTTCGTTTCTCTCCCTCTTCGTCATCTTGATCATGTGCATTTCTCATGTGCATCTTTTTTCCTTTCCTCTTTCCTCGATCATGTGTATTTCTCTCCCCCTTTGTCATCTATCAACAAAAAGAGAGCACCCAACAAGAGAGACAATAGAGGAAATATCGACAAGGAATTTAAGTATAGAATGATATTACCGAGTGTTGTCGTGGAAATATCCCTTATCTTTGACTCGTTTTCTTCATGCTTGACCATTTCCTATCTTCTCTCAAGTGTATCTCTCTCCCTCTTTGTCATCTATAATTCAAAAGGCAAGAGCAACCAGGGTAAAAGCAACTAGGAAATAAGTTTATGAGAGACAAGAGTAAGAATAATGTTACTATCTTTTGCAAGGTCTCCCCCTTGATTGAGAATCCATTTCAAACTTGTCTTCATGGTCAATTCCTTGATCATGAATATCTCTTGTCCTTCGTGTGACTTGCTGATCTTTAAGGAGCTCATTTTCTTGATCATGTATCTCTCCACCTTTGACATTGATCATTGACCCTCTTCATATAGTAAATGATCTTCAATAACCTCGAGGTAGAGAGAACTTGTTGCTTCTTCCTTGTGATATCACTAGTGATATTTTACTTTCTTTGGGTGATACCACATGTGACAATTCAATTTTTCTTCCCATTTCTCACGCTCTTCTCCATCCATGTGATAATTTCGTCAATCATCCATTCTCCCTACACACAACAGAACTAACAAGTCTTGTTCCTTATGAATTAAAAAATATATGAAGCTTACAATGAGATACAAAGCAATGAATGGACAAAAATGAGATAGCAAGAAGACATAAGAGATAAGGTTTCCAAACCGTTCACCAATATGGTGATTTTGTTGCCACTCGAAGCACATGAGAGTTCAACTCATGGTTTTTGGTGATAGATTCCCTCTCGGATTCCATTTTCATTGATGATGATGAAAATAAGATTATTGTCCATTTTACATTTCCATCATTGTTTTAATTCACCTCGGAAACCATAAAGCAAGATAGGTTAGTAGCAAAAATATTGCCTAATTGACTTATACTAACCTTGCTTGTATCCTTTGATACTTGTTGTAACTCTCTTCATAGGTGATGGTGTCCTCCTTAGATTGGTTGACTTTGAATTCGAATACGAGGTGCACCATAACATTTTGGTATGTAGGTCCTTTCTATCATAAATGAGACTTGGCAAAGATAAACTTTATGAACCATATTAGTCTCGATAATCTCAAAACATAGGATAGACTCCCCTAAATGTGTGCATATAAGCATTTGAATAACTTAAGAATGATACACTTTGTCATAAGAACGATAATTTGAAAGTATACCCTATATCTTAGATTAACACAAAGAGGTATGAATAAGATTGCAATGAATTTAAACAAGAGATATGAAAGAGAAGAGTCCTTATATCTTGATAGCACGGTGGAACACTTGGAGTGGTTTTTGATGACGAAGTACTTGGCGTTGAGACACTTGATGTAGATGGTACTTGTCATTGTGATATTGGTGAAGAATGTGTAACCAACATCTTCCTCACTCCAATAGTTCTTCCCACTGACAAGGAAGTTCTTCTTGAATGTTATCCCTTATTCTTCATCCTCTTTATGTTACTTGCATTTGACCTTTCGGTGAGGGGACGTTAATGATGTCACTTGAAAAATCTCATTCACCCTCATGAATAAAACAAAGAGGCACGGGGAAAAAAACCTCCTTTGTGATTTCCTATATGCAATACATGAACAAGTATATCTTGTAAATCTAGAACATGCCATGATAAATGCAAACAAGGTTAAGCACGTTGCGTAAAAGAAACCTATCCACCGCCAAGTTTGGCCCATCTCATGCTTATTCACCACAAGCCCACCGTTTTGTCTTGAGATAGCCAAACGACCTTCTCAAGCTCTTCCTCCATGCTTATGGATATCTCAAGATGGTTAAGCGTTGACTAATTTTTTTGTTCTTTTATTTTATTTTTTTATATATGATGCATGATAATGCAAACATCTAGTCCACGAAAGAGTCTAACTACCATGCAAGACAAGAAAAGAAATCTACTCTACTATTTACAAGAGAAAACCTCTTTGAAGAGTAGATTGGTGTTGAAGCTCGATCACATGTGGTGGATTTATAGAATCTTCAATTTGCTTTACTGTCCACCACCTCGGTCCCTTCACTTCTTGGGAACTCAAGAGACTTTAGGCTTTCTCTCTCGGTCCACGATCACCTTGGGCACCCAAATTTTTTTGATTGTCCTCTTGTCATTTCACGGTCCGAGCGACTTGGCTTTCACCTTTTCATCTTTTGCCCCAAAAAGCTTGCAGTGCACAAACTCATAGAAAAGGTTAGCGTTAGGCATAATCTTAAGCTCGCTCACTTTGGGACAATCTTTGGAGCAGTGACCATCAAGGCAACACTTCTCACAATAGTAGTCATTCGTCATGAGCGGGACTATCCAAGCAAGGATCTCATCTTCGGTGCCAATGATGTTGATAGAGGAACTATATGATCCTACGTCCTTGGGGTTGTGGTTGTTGACAAGGTTTCAGCTTAGGATATCCATTTGAATTTGCCTCCCTCTAGTAAGCCGCTCAAAGCCATCCATCACAATCTCTTCCTTCCTTGAGCTTATGACATTCCTTCAAAATAAAAAGCTCAAGAGAAGTACTCTCCTCGGAGAGGGTAAGCTCATCACAAGAAGTAGAAGCATTGCATTTAGAGACACGAGATGATGAGGAAGAATGAAGTTCAAGATTGAGAGGTTTATGATCGAGTTCCAAGTTCTTATGTTTCTCATTGAGCTCTATATGATCTCCCTTGAATTTGTCATAACTCTTTTGTAGGGCTCAATGAAATTGTAGAAGATCATTGAACTCACTCTCAAGCTCTCGAACCGGAAATACCACCACTTCATGCTCCTTGCTTACCACCTCAATTTTCTTCTTCTTGAGGTTCATCTTATGAGTTTTTTCAAGCATGTGGATGAGCTCGTCATATGAGGGCTGCTCTTCATCATCCTCATCTTCATCTTCGTTACTCTCTTGCATGTAGGAGGTGCTGATACAATGTTGGAGGAGCTTGTGATGGCAATCTCTTCATCATCCCATTCTTCATCATCGGTTATTGAATAAAAGGTTGAGTCATCATCGGTGAACCACTCACCAACATTGTAAGACTTGTATGTTAGCCTCCCCTTCCCATTGTTCTCACGTTCCAACTTGGTGAGGAGCTCTTCATCCTTCTCATCGCCACTATCATCCTTGCTAATAGTCCATCCATCATTTCTTCCAATCATGAGTGCGGATGGAGGTGAAAGAGATGAAGTCTTCATCAAGAATTCATTTACCACTTCATCTTCACAATTGTGCTATGATCCACCTTATTTGAGGTCAAGAAGGAAGAATGGATAGTGGATAAATTATTTACATAATTCACTCGTACTAACTTTCTAGATGGATGGTGGTTTGTGTAAGGATGTAAATTGATCTTCAAGTTTACCACAACCACCAATGGACATGTGCTCAATAAGAGAGACATTCCTCAATGAAATTTTGTGTGGAAGATCTTCAATTTTTAACTTTTGAAGATCTTCATGTTGGAATGCAAGAAGAATAGTCTCATTACTTGAAATTGAGAGAGATTCTAACAATATCTTGATAGCCTCACTATTTGTGATATTTCACTTATCATAAGAGTTGATCCACTTAACTAGACAATCTAAGCGAAGACATAGGTCAATTAAAGTTTCGTTAGGTAGCATGGTAAAGCTATCTGATTCATCACATAAAGCCCAATAAGAATCCTCTTAAGTGAACAAGCAACATCATCATGATATTCAATAAAATAAGACTTGCTAGAGGAGTAAGGAATAGTGCAAACTCGAGGCTCATGTGAGTTATGAGCATGATCTTTGATAATCAAACTTGGTATAGAGGTCTCAAGACACTCGTTGTTGAGTTGGGCCATGGTGGACTTCTTGAGATCATCAATGCTGCCATGAAGTCCGTCATGACCAAGAGGTAATGTCTTGGGCTCCTCACTATAGTCTCCAATAGTAAGTGATATGCATTTTCTCACTTCTTGAGTAAGAGCATGCTCTTGATAAGTTCTTCATTGGTTATCTTGAGCATACCTTTAAATGAATTAATTCTTCCAACAAGATCATGCAATCCAAGAAAAGCATCAAATAAATCTTCATCATGATTGTATTGAAAGCAAGAATAGGACTCAAGTAACTCAAGATAATTGGCATTCTCATAATTTATAGAACAAAGAGCACCACTAGTGAAGGAGATAGAGAAGTCATTAGTGAAACTCCTTGATTCTACCGGTTTTAGGGCATATAGGTAGCTTAGCGAGTGATTCTTCCATGAGCCACTACCGGACGCCAATGGGGAACATGTCTCCATCACTCTCAATCACTTCTCAAAAGTGGTTAAGCCCTAATTTGAGCACTTGACTCTGATACCACTTGTAAGGATCAAGTGACCGAGAAGGGGGGTTGAATCAGGCACTCACTAATTATAACTTTTCTATACCTTACCACCAACTAGGGAGCTAGCACTCAATTCCTAGCATAGAGTGATAAGAGAACACTCAAAGAACAACCTAAAAAGCTAGAGGCTATCAACAAAAAACACTAGAGCGAGGCTAAGGATAAACAAGAATAACAACCTAGTCTAGAGAGATAAACCAAGGACGGGGATAGGAGCTAGCTAGACAAAGGATAGCAAACAAGGTAAACTAGCCAGAAGCTAAACATGAATAAAAGAGTGGAAGATAAACAACAAGTAGTAAAGAGAGAAGGGAGGCTCAAGATTTTTTCTCGAGGTCTCGGAAGGATAGCACCTTTCCCTACTCCTCGTTGGATCACTCCCGTCGGAGTACCGGTCCCTCTTTCGGTTGCCAGAATGGTGCTCTCTAGGGCATGCTTCACCCTCAGAGTGAAGTCACCGGCGATCCCGACTGTAATGAATAATGCCCACTCGTAAGAGCAAGCCTTCAAGGCTCGGACGCTCACTCTTGGTGTCCTTTTCAAGCAGAGGACCTGAAACTGCTCACAAACTTGTGACGTCTTTCACAAATGCCACGGAATCTCAATCACCGACTCCTAACCGGTCTAGGCTGGCATAGACCAAGAGTAACAAGCTTTATCACTTCCCTCTAGCCTCACAAGCTCTAGGAATGTGTGGATACTCTAGTTACTGGTTCTTTAGAACTAAGGATCTTCCAATCTTCCTCTTGTGTTCTCCTTGGTGGCCCTTGGCTCTCACAAGATGTTTCCTCAATTCTTTTGACTGTTGGTCATCTTCTCTTGGGCTGGCACACAGCTATATATAGGCTACCAACTCCATAATATTCGTTTATAGCCGTTATCAAAAAGTTGTCTGCTTTTTCCAATCATCGGCCTGTTTTATATGTAATTCGTTGCATCAAAGGAGTACATGGTAAGCACAGGCAGGCATGTAATGTCCAGCACAAAGTTAATGTACCTGTCTATCTCATCCTCGTTATAGCTCATCAACCAACCGTATAACATTTCCATTATAGGTGTTGATTCTTCAAGCTTATGTTCGAGGAACGGGAAAGGTGGATTCTGAAAAACATGTATTCCCACTTGTTGCCTCCTCGGCTGAGGCTTATTGACATGTGGAAGTGCAGTGGAAGCAGGGACTATGCTCATGTTTTCTGCATACAACATGTGATGAGGGTAGATGGTGGTCAGCAATATAGTAATGAATTCGCTATGTATGTTTATTGTGTCCTAAATAATAGACTGAACTAACCGTCACACAAAATCTATTACCCAGCACACACCTTCGTTGCCACTCCTCATTTTCGACGCGATAGCGTAGAAAACAAATCTGCTGAGAAATATGGGGGGGAATAGCAACCCCCTGGGATGGAAGTTCTAGTATGTAAAGTAATCGCATAACGTACCAAGACATTTTTTTTAATACACCATTCTAACCAAAGTGGTGGGTACGGGGTAGGTCATAAGAGTATTTTAATGTTCATGCTCACCTCGGACAAATGTGGTGCCTCAGTCTCTGGTATCTGTTTCTACAGTTGGAGATCCTCTGTCTACTCATCAAAGGTATCTGATGAGTAAACCTGTCCTGTACATACAACACGTTGGTTAAAATTTATCAGTGTGGATTCAGATACATAACATAGTATGTAAACCATGTCGTTGTTTTTTTGTTGAACTCACTTATACGGTGCATCTTAACACATTTCTTATAACGGATGCCCCCAATCCTTCGTTCACCTGTCACGTTATGTGTTCCGCCGCCCTGGTTTTCTTTTCTTTTTTTTTAATTAGAAAAAGAAAACACAAAATTTTAAATGTATCTAAGGCAGCAGTCAAGAAATGATGGGCGTGTGGAAGGGGCAGGAAAAAAACGTGTTTCAAGGAAACTGATGTTGTATCGCACCTATCTCTCCTAGAGCGGTAGCATTGTCCATGGAATGTGGGATGCCAAAAAGTGTACTGCCCTCTCTTGTGCTGCTACCCATAGTGTTATCCCCCCATCTCTCCGTAGCAGCAGTCTTCAGCTGATGTGCAAGGTTATCACGGGATGCATCTAGAGCACCTTTCAACTCAATCAGCTTGTCATCCCTTTGTGTAATAATATGAATAACTTGTGATGCCCATAGCTGCTCGCTCCTGCTCACAGACGTTGCATTATTTGCTTTCCTTCCACTGGACTTGGTGTTTGAACGTACACCTTTTCCTTTCCAGCGTACCTCAGAGATTGCTGTCCTGAGCACCTGTGGCATGTTTTCGGGGAGTCAAACAACTATTTTCTTTTCGGGGAGTCAAACAACAATTTTCTAACAGGCGGAACATTCAAAGTTTAACACTGAAACACCTTGTAATGCTACTAGTTATGCTCAAAATACAGCTGAAATTTTAGCAAGGATAAAGCTACACTGGAGTCCTGCAAACGAAGCAGCTACCCCAGTTTATGTGTTCCTCTTGTCCAACCGTGCCAGCTCGTGCAACTTATCTGCCGTAGCTTTCCTTTATAAAAAGAGTAGCTACCATCATTAAACTTAGGTTTTGCTTATATTAATCTGTTATCAAACAATTTCACCGCTAGACGATTTGTGTGATCACAACATTGTGCGTTTAATTCAAATTTCGCATATGTGTTGCATTCTTTCTTGTTTTTGGTTGTATTCTTTGATTCACAGGCTGTGTTAGCCTTATTGCGAGGTCAATCGTGTGTTGCACGGTTGATAATCATAGTAGAAGTAATGCTGCGGTTGTGGGATTCGAATTATGTTGATGTGAGGCAAGATCTGTGTGTCGCATCTCTACCAAATCGAGAGTTATCACGACCTAACGGAAGCTCTGGAGCCAAGTACACATCAAGGCTGTTGTCCTCCGGGACATGGATGATGTATTCCGCGACATGTTGCTGTATTCAGGGACAGGGTGCTGTCATCTAGGACAGAGCTGCTATCCCTCAGAACAGGGTTGCTGTCATCCAGATCCAAGCTGTTTTTCTCCATGGCTATGTCATACGGCACTGGAGCCATCAAACCATAGTCGCATGAGATTCCAGTCTGTTTGTCGAAGTTTGCCACCAAACATGCAATCCGCACGTCATAATTGTTAAGCTAGGTGTTGATGATAGCAATCTACATGTTGACGATGGCAGTCCGCACTTGGCAGAGAAGATGGAGGCAGCGTCAGGATCATTGTTGACGTTTACCATGCAGGGTGATGCACTGAGGTGGTCCCAGGTACCAATTATTGTGAAACGAGCCCACATGGCACGTTAAGAGAGAGACCTAGGATGTGTTTGGTCCAGAAATATTAACAGAAACACAATGGAAATAGTAATACAGCTGCATCACAAACAAAGCATGCGAATACATGATTTGCTTGGCTCAACAGAGTAACGGAATGGAAATCCATTACTGTGTTTGTTCACCGAAATCATTAGAACACTATATTATCAGCACAGGACCGATCTTGAACATCAGGTTGATCAAGTAATAACAAACAAAAACGTAGCCTTGAGTCGCTTAAAGTGGGCCTTCCGCTGGGGGCAGATATGTGTGCCTTCCCGATGCTTGTACTCATTGCGGCGGCAGCACAATGGCAAGTCAAACTATACCTGGCCACCTGGGCTAGGCCAAATGGGCCGGCTTGAGGCCCAGTGATTTTGGCTCGGCACGACAGCAAGGCGGGCCTGCCGACCCGAGGCACGACACAGGCTGTGCTTGGGCCAAGCCCCAAGCTCGCAAGGCGGCTCGAGCACGGCCCGATCGGGCCCGATGCCAAGCCTGTTTAGCCCGCATGGCCCGGCACGGCCTAGCCTGGCCCGCCTGGCCTGTTTATTATTTTACTAAATTTTTATATTAAAAAATATAAATTTGACCTATTTATGTTTAAAATTTATGATTTTTAACATTATATAATTATTTTTTAGTAATTTCGCATGAAAATTAATATTTATTTTTTTATCAGGGCTTCGGGCCGACCCATCCCGGCACATACTTGGGCCGGGGCAGTTGGCCTGCGGGCCGGCACGGCACAGCCTGATCAACTAGCCGGGACATGCTGGGCCGGCTCTGAGGCGGCCCGAGTGCGGCCGGGCCCAGCCTGTTGGCCAGGTACAAGTCGAACTAATTGCAGGTGAGGAAGAGGTCACCGTCCACCATGAGCCTGACCTCGTTGCCGCAAATCATGGATACCTGCCCACTCAGCACCCGCAGCGGCTTCAGCTCCTTATGCCCTTGGATCAGCACCAGCTCGATTCGGGTGTGCGAGGCATACACCAGCCCGGCGCTCACCTCCATCATGACACCACCGCTCTGGCAGGCAAGGCATGGTATGTAATCCCACTGGCAGAGTGGCAAAACACGTCGTCGTTATGGAAGCTGGAGGCATTACTGCAGACCATGTAGGTGGAGGAAACCGAGGGGGTGAGGAGCGGTGTGGCAGCTCGGTGCATGGGGAGAGACGATGAGATTGGGAGAGAAAATGAGATCAGAGAGAGACGACGAGAATGGGGAGGCTATTGCGGCTGTAACAGATGCGATTACGGTGGGGAAAGGGGTGTTTCAGAATTGAATAGAGGGGGGTTTGATTATGGTGTATTTGATTACAGAGTGAGTCGTTGAAACAAATATATTCTAACGTAATTCGATTATGCTGCAATAGAAATACGTTATGGAGTGACCGGGTTTTCCTTACCTTTCAATAAGTTTCTTCAAAATCAAGCAACTGCCCAAACAGGGTAACGTGGTGTGCATAGTTGTCAACTAAGCGTACAATACTCGAAGGACTCGGTCTTTAATTGTCGGGGCAGGCACTCTCTCCAACCTCAACGCCAACAACTAACAAATCTCACGGAAAGATTTCAGCCCGGATCTTCCTATTGTACCCGTCATAGGTACGCCCACAAAGACTTCTCAAAAATCCCTCAACTCCTCATACTCCATCCTGTCTCCGCTAAATAGTTATGTATAGTTATTTGCAAAACTCACACATTTGAACCACAGTTCAAAATCATTTAACACAAATTCCGTTTTTTATAGCGATAAGTGTGAGATAAAAATAAATGCGACTAAGCATAGCTAAGCATAAAAAAAATAATTATTCTAAAGCAATTCTAAGGCTCATATTTGTGGAACAATAAATAAGCACGGCTTAGAAATGTTGTTAGCATATTTTAAAATAGTTAGTATGCAAATTAGGGTTACAAACAAAACATGCAGTTCAAAATACTGAGTACAAAAGTAATCAAGAAACGCAGCTTGTCTGATAGCTCGGGATCGTAGTTGGGATTCGGGTCGTCGAACTGAACGGGCTCGCGGTACTCCTCAGGATCACCAGTTAAACACAACACGAACATGGGTGAGACTAGGTACGCGATAATTAAATTTGGTAATTAAATCTAAATTTAAATTACTAGGCTAAACGTGCGCAAAACGTTTCTCAAAAAATTCTACATGACACCCTCGACGAGACAAATTTAACGGAACAATTTGGAAAATCTTGTGAGACCAAACGGAGTTCCCCAAAATCTTAGAATATCTAGACCACGAGGAACTAGATTAACCGCAAATTGAATAGCAACTAATTCATCAATCTATAGGAGAGGAAAAAGTAATTTGAGAGAGGGGGATTTTTCTCACCACAGAACTGGAATCAGAGACGGAGCCGCGGAGATCGAAAATCACTCTGGAGATTGGAGACGGAAAACTGGAATCCATACTGGAGTCGGAGCGGTGACGGCTCGGCGATGTGGATCGGGGTCGGTGACGCGGCGTGAGATGGCGCATTGAATGGCCACGCGAGGGACGGAGGCGGCTGACCAATGGAGACGCGGTCGTCGCGGGATCAGAGATCGAGGCAGGGACGAGCGACGCGCAGCGTTCCCGCGGA
>BCLG01000137.1:168180-202405 GCA_001602295.1 Zoysia matrella
ACGAGGTCGCGCGACGCGGTCGACGCGGCGCGACGCGTGGTCCCAGCAGGCACGTGGATCAGAGTGAACGGCGCGGGTTCGGGACCGAGGCGAAGGCGGGGATTGCGACGACGACAGTGCCAAGACCGACGGGAAGCAACCGCTCTCTGGATGTTTGGAAGAGGGAAGGGAAATGGGGATTGGGGAAGAGGATAAGAAGAAAGGGGGTATTTATAAGAGGGGTCAAATTAGGGATTGGAGCAAAAATTAATTCCAGCCCATTAAAAGTCTACGGGCCAAAATATTCCGGCACCAGAAAAATAAAAAGGAGAATTTCGAAATCGCCCGAAATAAATTTTGAGATAATTTGGCACTTCGATTAATTGAAAAATCTAGGATGTTACATGTTACAAATCACCGAACCAAACACTACCCCAGTCTTCTTCTTCCTTGCTTCCTCTCTCTCTACCTGCAGCTGCCTTTATAGCCATAGGCGCTGGAGACAACTAATTTTAACAAATTAATAATCTGATCTTATTTTACTAACAAACTCTAACAAACTAACTAATTAGTTTTTGGTTGTTGGACAAAGGTGTTATGGATGTCACAACATATTAATAGAAGGATAAAGTCTAAATTACTACCCTCATGTATAGCCCAGAGTTTAGCTGACCCTAAACTATTTTTTTGGTTCCATTTATTCCACAACATTGCCATTCTGTTCAATTTACCCTCTACTATAATTTTTGAGATGCTAAAAAGCACATCATAACACATGGTAAAAATATACATCATATTTTTTATCATTGTTTTTATATAATTATATATACTAAGGTTTAAATAATTACAACAAAGTTATGATGTATTTTTTAACATGTTATGATGTGCTCTATCATCCTGTAAAAATTTAGCTTAAGATTATATATATGGAGAAATAAAAACGATAAATTATAGTATAAGGTAAATTGAGCTAAATGATAAAGTTGTGGGGATAAACTAAACCAAAAAATGACTTATCCTTAATAAAATTTACTACCAATGTACTTGACGGTAGCAATTTGGCTATACTTTGGCTACCAATATCCCCTAGGGTTACCTGGATATTGGTTATACTTGAGGGTAGTAATTTAGATTTTATCCTTAATAACATTAATTACCAATATGGATAGGCTGATTTATTCCACGTAATGCTTAGATATGCTAGATTACTCCTTCGGTGGAGAGGCGGGACCAGATAAGGGGCAAGCTGTTGGAACACCAACCCTTAAGGTTAAACAATGATGACCATCAGCGGGTGCAACAGATTCCTATAAAGAAGGTTGCAGGCTTTAGAGCCTACTTTGATGTTTGATTCTTTTTTCTTCTGCAATACTTGATTCTTTTTTCTTCTGCAATACCAATATATTTTCTATCACAGGGTGCCAACTTCCGTGTAACAGCTCAGCCAAAGCTTGTAGTTGTGGTCGTAGTATATGGTTTGGGCCTTAATGGCCCATAATTGAAGTAAAGTGAAGATGTTGAATTCGTTCTTAGTTGTTTAGGAAGGTGAAGGCCAGTTTATAACCTCCGTTGTTTCAATCATAGCAACTCCGCTTTTACACGAAACGAGGCCGAAAGCGTAAGAGGGGTGCTATGCATGAATATGCGAGCCCGCTCCACGTGAGAGCTAGGCGGTAACCAGACTTTGGACGCGGGGCGTTACAGTGGTATCAGAGCAAACGTTTCGTTGTATGTACGCGTGCACGTGTGGTTAGTCCCATGGCACCGGGATTCTAGATGTTTGCTGCCACTGAAATATATAGTAGGCTGCCGAGGGCTTTGCCCTTAAGGGGGGTGTCTATAACACCCCAGTCAAAGTATGTAGTTGTGGTTGTATTATGTGGTTTGGGTTTTAATGGCCCATAATTGAAGTGAAGTATAGAGGTGAGATTAGTTCTAGGTTGTTTAGAAAGGTGAAGGTCAGTTTATAACCCCTGTTTTTTCAACCATAGCACCTTCGAGTTAACCTTTTACACAAAACGAGGCCGAATGCATAAGAGCAGTGCTATGCATGAATACGCGAGCCCACTCCACGTGGGAGCTAGGCAGTAAGCAGATTTTAGACGCGGGGCGTTACATTCCGTGACCTAAAAGGTGTCAAGGTCAGTGCAAACAACACTGTAGAGTGCAATCTGTAATCGAGCATGTGTACTTGCCATCTGGGAAGCCACTGGTATGTGTTATTTGTGCAATCTGCTTTAAATTGTTTCTGATTTTTTAGTTATATATGTTTCAAGGTGAACCCTCACACAATTATCTGTTTTTTCTGTGGCTAGGTTGCTGACTATGCCATGTCCTTCATTAAAGGGTGCTCATTGAAGTATGTTACTCAATCTGCTTTCCTTTTCCCTAGGAACAGCGCCGTATCTATCTTTTGAAAGGCCCAAAGGCGAACTCGACAAGGGGCCCTTCAGCCCTTGATTATGAGAGGGAACTTATTTAGGAATTGGATTTCTTTGCGGCAATCCAGTGAGCGGCAATCAGAAATTAGTAGCGGATTGGATGTGAGTTGAGGGAAGAATTTAAGTGGCTGATTGGACTTGAGGATCAAGAACTGAGGAATAAACGTGGTGATAGGAAGGTGTTGGATGGCAATGACAGCGGAATCGACATCTCGTCAAAGGAAGCTAGGCACTATGCGTAGAAGGCTCCTACTTTTTGGTTTCATGGGCCTTTTCTACCTTCCATGTTGCTGGGCTGCTATCTCGTTATTGGGCTGTTCATGATTGAGGCATATATGACATGTAAAAGTTTTGGGCCTGAGCTGGGCCTTAGGCGGTTGCCCTTATCACGTCGGCCCAGAAATCTAGGTTCATTATATATTTCTTACATTACATGATGTTGTAGGCCATTTGGGCGGCTGTGGTGGGACGAAACAGTGCCTACTGTTGTGACCAGAGCTGGGCCGCATAACCAGGTTAGCTTTGGCACAACTACTACAACTGTTTCCTTTCTATGATTGTCGCTTACAAATTCTTCTTTGACTGATATGTTTATCGACAGACTACATTACATTCAGATCAAGCAAGAGTCCTGACTGTCCGTGAGAATGCAAGGTTACAGGGATTTCAGGACTACTATCTACTGTTTGGTCCGAAAAGGAGAAGTGGTACCTTCCTATTTTTATTGTAAAGAGAATATTCCAAATTTACTGTTCAACCAAGGACAATTCTAAAAATCTTGAGATTTGAATATTGGATGTCACCGGCTGGTACATTCAAGTTGGCAATGCGGTGGCTATCCCAGTCGCTCGGGCCCTGGGCTACTATCTTGGCCAAGCATACCTTGGTGAGTTGGATGGAAGTGACCCACTCTCTCTGCTTCTGATAGCTTCATTGCCTTGGGACAGCCGATGTCAAGGGCCTCTGTCAGTATTCCTGCAGGAGAGGCATTTGAGAGTCCAGACGTGAAGAGCGGCATTAATTATATGGTTGTTTGTATCTATTGAGGTCCATCCAAGAACATGTTCATACTTACGACAATTTGTTGCTTGGGTGACATACCGCTACAATAGTGGCACTCTGCACCCGAGTGCTCGCAATGTAGAGAGGTACCAAACATTCATCATTTGTTGTTGCAGGCAATCTTTCTCATGTCGTGACAATATTAGTATGTTGATCATATTGAGCGAGACTAATAATTTGTATTGATTAGTTTGTTTGACATTGTTATAGTTCCATATGGTGGAAGACACGCCAAGTTTGAGCTCATTCATCTTACTTCAGATTAATAATCACTAGAGATTGTTGGAGAAAAAGAAAACGTTTAACAAGTTTGATATATTTCTATTTCTTGGGTTGTGTTGGGCTATATGTGTTCACATATATATTGGGCGCAGACCAGCCCATATGTCATGTATAAATGTCTAGCTAAAGAGCAATATAGAACAAGTTACAGAAATTTCTTCCCAAACTGAAACTATGTATTACTATATGAAGCAGAGCTGTTAGACTGGTTTCAACACGTCTCCAAATGGACCTTTCATGTCAGATTCTCACTGAAGATTTCTCAAACATATCAACTTCATCTGATTGGCCATAGAAAAAATTTGCTAAAGGCCTGTCCATTTCATATCCTGCGGCTCTTTACATTAGTCTGTCCTTCACTTTGTCTGTTGGTTGCCACTCTGCGTCTGACATGTACATGCAGAGGCATGGGGTTTTTTTTGGAACGGTGGCTAAAAAAAGAGATGGCAGATATGGTGGTGGATGGATGGCGGCACGGAAGGCACGCATGAGGCCTTCTTCCACCCCCAATCTTCTGTCGACCCCTTTCTCCTTTCTCCTCACAAAATCACCGCTAGGTAAAAGGAAAGGTATATACAATTTATCCCACATATTCATTCAATCATCCCGTTATTTGGAGTTTCAACTAGTTGCGGATCTTTAACATGCACATCCATGCTCAGGACCGGACACTGATTTATAATTTTGATAGTGACTTTGAGCAGGTTGATTTTCATAGCATTGATGCTTAATTTATTTAATTTGTTTATATGCTCACACGTTTTACATTACCTTGGGGAAGGGGGATGTTAAAATGATGCGATTACTCCTATTGTGTTCATTGTTGTTTTCGTATATCCCTAATAGCTTCGAATCTGAAATCTGTTGCTCCAACTGCGTGTAATAATCAAGATACAACTGTCCTTTTTCTTACCTTGCAACAATTCCTTTATTAAGCATATTTTGGCTCTTTGATTTATACTCATTTATAATATTTGCACTTTTATTTCTCTTGTAGGGGCGCAGCGCAGTTAAGAGAGTAAAACTCTTTACTGTTTGAATTAAAACGACACAGCATGGTTCTGTCAAGGTAGTGGGTGAAATCCTCCATTCACTGGAAGAGCTCCATCCTCTCTGTCTCTCAGAGGATCCAACAAATAAATGGCATCCGCTCCAGAGTCCTCGCCGTCATCTGCCAAATCTACGCAGTCACCACCATCCTCTAGCAATTCGTCACCCACGTCACCTCCATCCTCAACACCACCTCCACCGCAGGCGCCGAACTCACCACCAAAATCATCTGCCACCCCACCATCACCGACAAGGAGTGAATCATCCGCATCTCCAGAACCGAAGTCATCACGGTCTCCACCGCCGCCGCAAAGAAAAAGCAGTGGGTCTGGGAGTGGTGGGAGTTCCAGCTCCAAAGATGGGACGACGAAGTCGTCCTCGTCATCGGATCATTTGGAACCGGTGATCGCCGGCGTGGTGATTGGAGTGGTGGCGTTCGCTGTCCTGTTAGCCTTCATAGCGTGCATATGTTGCTGCAGGAAGAGGAAGAAGCGGACAGCCCCCATGAACATGCCCTTCTACACCGATGAGAAAGGTAACGTTTAAACATATGAATAAATGATGCCACAAGCACAACAACAAGCCGTTAGACAATATGTGCGTTTAAACTTGTTGGTGCACGCAACGCAGGCAACGTATATTACCCCAATGCCGGTCTGCCGCCCAAGTGGCAGCAGTACGGCAGCAATGGCAGCATCGCTCCTCCGCCAGGGTGGCACCAGCAGAACTCGCTGTCCCCTCCACAGGGCTCATCGGCGGCGCCCCTGAGCGGCGAAATGGGTGGCCCGTACTCATCCGGCCCCTACGGCCCTCCTCTCCCGCCGCCGTCGCCTAACGTGGCGCTGGGCTTCTCCAAGAGCTCCTTCTCGTACGAGGAGCTCGCGTCGGCCACGTCGGGATTCTCGTCGGCAAACATGCTGGGGCAGGGCGGGTTCGGGTACGTGTACAAGGGAGTGCTCGCCGGCAGTGGCAAGGAGGTGGCGGTGAAGCAGCTCAAGTCCGGCAGCGGGCAGGGGGAGCGGGAGTTCCAGGCGGAGGTCGAGATCATCAGCCGCGTCCACCACCGCCACCTGGTGTCGCTCGTCGGCTACTGCATCGCCGGCAACCAGCGCATGCTCGTCTACGAGTTCGTGCCCAACAACACGCTGGAGCATCACTTGTATGGGAAGGGCGTGCCCGTCATGGACTGGCCGACTCGCATGAAGATCGCGCTGGGATCTGCCAAGGGCCTCGCATATCTCCACGAAGACTGTAATATTAAGTTGCTTAATGTTTTCAGTCAAATTATCTGAAATTTTACAACTATATATGATAATAAAATGTGGATCATTGCAGGCCATCCTCGGATAATCCACCGCGACATCAAGGCGGCGAACATCCTGCTGGACAACAACTTCGAGGCCATGGTGGCCGACTTCGGGCTGGCGAAGCTGACGACGGACACGAACACGCACGTGTCGACGCGCGTGATGGGCACGTTCGGGTACCTGGCGCCCGAGTACGCGTCGAGCGGGAAGCTGACGGACCGGTCGGACGTCTTCTCCTTCGGCGTGATGCTGCTGGAGCTCATCACGGGGCGCCGCCCCATCGACACCACCAACCTAATGGAGGACAGCCTCGTGGACTGGGCGCGGCCGCTGCTGAGCGCCGCGCTGGCTGGCGAGACGGGGTTCGCCGAGCTCGTCGACGAGAGGCTTGGCGGCGACTACTCGGCCGTGGAAGTGGAGCGCATGGCGGCCTGTGCCGCCGCCAGCATCCGGCACTCGGCCAGGCGGCGGCCCAAGATGAGCCAGATCGTGCGCGCACTGGAGGGCGACGCGTCGCTGGACGACCTGCACCAAGACGGCGTCAAGCCCGGGCAGAGCGTGCTCTTCTCCGGCGGAGGCTCTGAAAATATCTCCCGGCTTCGGCAGCTCGCGTTCGACAGCGGGGACTACGACGACTACAACACAGACTACAGCACCGACTCCTCCCCTACCGGTCGGCCGCCGCGCAGGCCATAACCAAATGACTCCGTACTGCATTACATTCGTATGTATGTATATATACCGTAAGATCGTTGATATGAGATCGAGAGGATGTACCTGTAAGATCGAGATGTATGATTCTTCATCTTGTGAAGTTGTTGGCTTTGTAAGGATTACTAGACTGTTTGGATCGGGTTATATATACAAAACAAACATCGATCTTTGCCATTTCCAGTGGTAAACTAGTGTACCATGTCATTTCCAATGGTAAATTTAAACTTGTACCAATGCCTTGATGTAACGAAAATCGACTCTATCCTCTGAGCTACAGGCACTGCAGTCCTAGAAAAAAACATTTTTTAACCATTTCTTGCATTATTATGTACGGAATTAATGTAGGTGTATCCTAGAATAGTGTGGGCCATGTGCCTTGCAACGCATAACAGTACTTATCATTGAGATATACTCCTATGTTCTTTAATTGTTGTCGCTGTTGACCTTTAATCTCAACTTTGATCATTCATCTTATTCAAAAAATAAATTCAAATGTATAAAATTATAAATTATAAATAGTATATTTTTAATAATAAATTAAATTATAATAAAATATATATAATATTGATCAAACTTTTTTGAATAAGACGAATAGTTAAAGTTGAAATTAAAAGTCAATAGCGACAATAATTAAAGAACGTGAGGGAGTAAGTAGTTTAGGAATCGCATCAAGTAGCTTAATGCATACTCCCTCTGTTCTTTAATTGATGTCATCGTTCACTTTCAAATTCAACTTTGACCATTCGTCTTATTAAAAATTTTTAATGGATTTCATATATTTTGATATAATTTGATTTATTATTAGAGTTATTTGAACCACAACTTAAAATTTTACCTATTCGAGGAAATTTTTTGAATAAAACAAATGGTCAAAGTTGATCGTAGAAGTCCGACATCAATTTAAGAGCGGAGGGAGTAACATTATTACTACTAGTGTCATCTCCTGGAAAGTAGAGGCGGAATTCGCATATTGTCGCGTTGTACACCCTCTGGCCAGAAAATATTGACGTTTCAGGCATAGAAAATGAGCCAAAAAAATGAACTAGTGACTCATTTCTGAACCCCAGTTAACTCAAAACAGAGGAACTAGAATTAAAATGGCTGCCGAAACATGCTACCTTGTCGAATCACTTGTATTAGCTACATTATGGGGAGCAGTTATCGTGTGACCCATCGCTGATGGCACATTGCATGAATGCATGACCCGTCGCGCATGACTGTTTGTGTACAAATACCATATGGGTATCACCCATTCCGTCAACCTGAGTTTTACTTCTGATTGTGGATGATTGTAAAGTATTCTGAAGCGAGTTAGTTCCATTCGCAGAAGCTATCGGATAGTAAGCAGAGCAGAGGAAGGAAGGGGAGGCCGGGAGTGTACACTTCGTTGATGCCAGGTTGATGTAGTAGTAGTTATCCACGTTGGTGCTCTGGACGGTGGAGGCAACATGGAATCGGAATTCGCAGAACCTGTTTAAATGCAGAAGTCGGGCAGAAGAGGAGGTGGCGGCAGCGTAGCCGAGGCAGCTGCGTCCGTTGCGTTGCTGGCGAGGCTGCGAGGCCAGCGAGCTGCAGGTGGAGCGCGCTGGTGCTCCGTGGAGGTATTGCAGCCGACGGGGAATCATGACTGTTTGAGTACAGTAAGGGCTCTTTTTGATGCAAGGGAGCAAAAACAATATGAATTCTAACCTCGAAGGGGGGTTTCCACCCGTACATGCCACCCCCTCCCACTACAGATATAAATCCCTCTTCAAGACTCTCGGTGGTGTTTGGGAGATTCGGGTATAAAAAGTCTGGACATTCAATTAAATTTTAAAAAAAATCATAAAAATTCGAAGAATTAAAAAAAATTTAGATCTTATGGTACACATATGCTTGATTAGCAGGTTATAACCTGAGCTAATTCTAAAAGAATGATTACTAAACTTAAGAAATACCTATCTGTTCAATACAACAAAGGATCGATGTATCTTGTTCTGCAGCTGTTAGAAAAACCAATGCATGCTAATTTAAGAATATTTGACTTTGTGTTAGTTCAAAAATTTACAGAGTGCATCCATACATACATTGATCAGCTGCCAATCAGCGGCTTCTGTATATATCGACAAATGAATTCCTCAAAGAATCAGTAAGCCAAAGATCCCCATCGAATAAAGCAATGCAACGCAAGAGTAATATAATAAAGCAACCACTGGGGGTCTCCCTTGCTGTTTTCTTGGTTCAAAAAATATAATAAAGCAACAACGAGAGGAGACGTCGAGCTGCAAGGCCACCATCTCGCTGCTACTCCAAACAGCATCGTCTTAGCCGACACCATGCCACAACTCGCACCTACCCACTCCTCCACTGTCCCATTGGCTTTCCGTCAAGCAGTTGGTGTGCAACTGACTTTGCTGCTGTGACATCACAAAATTTGCCTAAGATTTAAAAATCCAAAATTTAAAATTTCCTAACCAAATGCTGACAAAATTTTCTTTCTCTTCTTTCTTTCAAAAGATAAAAGCTCATTGACATTAGATCCTTCTAAACTTGAAATTTTACAAATATTAAAACTGGAGAATGATCAAGTGCTTGTCTCTTTATTTTATGTGGTTGGAATTTTTTTTGCCGAAATCATTTGAATTCCACTCAAGTTTCAAACTCAATCAATCAAATACTAGAAATGTTCAAATTCCAATTAAACTACTGGGCCAAATGCTCTCCTCTTCCTATTCCTCGGCTTGCCCACGCACGGCCCAGCCTCATCCTCCCCTTCCATTCTTTTCTCGGCCCAGCTCCCTTCTCTCCACTCCCGCGGCCCACTCCCACACGGCCCAACTCTCACCTTCCCTTCCCTGTTTTTCCTAAACAGGCCGCCCTTTCTTTCCTCCTTTTCCCTGGCCCAGCAGCGCACCGGCCCAGCCCGCCAGCCGCTTGTCTTCAACCTCGAGCCGCCACAGTCGCTGGCCAAGTGCCGCGCCACCCGTTCTCTATCCTGTGATAAAAATGATTTACCGCACCGCCTTAGTCTGACCGGCCCACGTGCTCCCCGCGGCGCAGCCCCCTTCCTTCCCGACGAAGTTAGGCATATATATATATATATTCTGAAGCAGTCTGGGTATCACCCATTCCATCAATCTATGAGTTAGGCATATATACATTCTAAAGCGGTTAACATGAAGTTCACAAGGTGTTGACGCCAAAACGAATCCCGGACCAATGCATGCACACGTCCGTGTGTGCAGAAAGTCGATGTCGCCTTGACACCGATGAACTGCAGCACCTAGAAAGTCGAGCTTGGGAGGGACCCCGTCGGAGCAAGACCTTCTTAGGGTTGATCCGGGCTTGCTGAGGCTAGCCGGATCGCCTCCAAATGTCGTCGGGACGAAGGAAGAACAGAAATGGGGTTCGAGAGAGGGGATTAGGGTTTGGAGAGGTAAAAATGTAAGGGCAAATGATAGAGTCGATTGGGTTGCCTCCTCAATCGGTCTTAGGTCTCTTTATATAAAGGTGGGGTGGTCTTACCCCGTGGAGCCACGGATATTCTTGTTTAGGAAACAAATTATCTTTGATTTCCTATAAAAGATACCAAATACCCGGACACTCCGGTCAAGTGCCGGACACTTCGACACCGAACACTCCAGTCACCGGCCAGATACTCCAGTAGGTTCTAACCCGACTCCAGAAGGGTGTTTTCCGACACTCCGGCCCACTGCCTGACACTCTGAGCCAGCTCCAAAAGGGGGTCCACTGGACACTCCAAGCCAATTCCAGAAGGGGGTCCAACAGACACTCCAGTAACTGGCCGAACATTTTGGGCCACTTCCAGAAGGGGGTCCACCGGACACTTCGGTGGTTCTAGACCGTTTTCAGAGAGGGGTTTCCCGGACACTCCGGCATCTGGCCGGACATTCCGATGAATTTCGGGGAACACCAGAAGAGGGTCTGTCGGAGACTCCGGCAGCATGCTGAACAGTCCAATGCTTGTAGATTTTGAGTGTCAATATATGCCCCTGTGTTTTTTGGTAAAGAAAGCGTACCATAAAACATTTTAAACACTCAAAAACCTCTAAGGGCGATGGTTCCATTTACTCATCGGTCATTTTAACATTCTTGGCAATGATACTCTTTATATTGGTCCTTTTCTTTTAAGCCTCTTGCCACACACTTAAATGATAATTTTTTAAGTATCAGTTATTAAGGGCCCTTGGCAGTGGTTCCCCTTGCACATCATCTACCATGTATTCATTCCCAGCTATGACCTTTACTATCCTATAGGGTCTTTCCCAACTAGGAAACAATTTTCCAAATTTGTTGCTCTTTGAACCAATGGGCAGAATAGTTTTAAAAACTAATTCGCCCATCTGAAAAGTTTTGACGTTTACCTTCTTGTTGTAAGCTCTAGCAACTCTTGTTTTATACTCCTCAATTTCCTTCAAAGCACTCAAGCACTTATCAATAACCTTATCAATATTATTTAACATCAAGGTATGATACTCGCTAATGGACAAATCATTTTGTTTAGCTAACCTTAAGGCTCCTAGATTTACCTCAACGGGTAAAATGGCCTCTTGTCCATATACGAGCTCATAAGGGGTAACTTTAGTGGCTCCATGTCTAGATATACGATGAGCCCACAATGCCTCCTATAAGACCTCATGCTATCTTTTAGGGTGATCTTCTATCTTTTTCTTAATGAGCTTAATCAATGTTTTATTACTAGACTCGGCCTGACCATTGGCCTGAGCATAATATGGAGATGAATTGAGTAATCTAATTCTATAAGATTCGGCAAACTCTCAAACATGACCAGATGTAAATGAAGTACCTTGGTCTGTAGTCAAAGTTTGTGGAATGCTGAATCTATGAATAATATGATCGGTAAGGAACTCAATTACCTCCTTGTGTGTCATGTTCTTGAGGGCAATCGCTTCGGTCCACTTGGTGAAGTAATCCGTTGCAACTAACACGAAGCAGTGTCCCTTTGAATGGTCAATGCTTTATGATAGGGTTCATCATGGTAGCGGGCACCAATTGAATATTGCCAAACCTTTGGCATTCTTCGTATCTTTTATAGTAGCGATGACAATTGGCAATCGTGGTTGGCCAATAGAATCCGTCTCTTCGCAATAGCCACTTCATTTTTTGAGCTGATTGATGCGTACGACAAATGCCCTCGTGAACCTCTCCCATGGCCACTTTGGCTTCTTCATTACCTAAACATTTGGAAGCAAATCGTCCCCCTTTTAGCGATATAAGATGTCATCAATCAAAGTATATTTGAAAGCTACATGCCGAACTTTCCTATCCACACTTTGGGTTGGACTGCGAATGTATGAAATTATAGGAGACCTCCAATCTAATAATTCGGCACTGTCATGCTTTGACTTGCTAATAGCCGAATCCTCCAATTCTAGCACCTCTAACATTGCTTTCTTAATAATAGAAAATTTACCTTTGCTAATGTTATAACCCGATGCTTGTTGTGCTAAATCATTGGCTCTACCGTTTTCTACTCTAGGAACATGGGGTATATGAAACTCATCCATGACCTTGATAAGATCTAGACACTTATCTAAAATGGCATTCAATGATCCATTCAAACATTGAAAATTTTCGGTAACTTTTTGCACCACTAATAATGAATCACCGAAAACCTCTGTATGTTTTACCACCATGGACTCTAACATCTCCAAGCCGAACAATAATGCCTCGTATTCGGCTTGATTATTGGTGCAATCATACTCTAATCGGTTTGAGAATTAAAAATACATATCATGAGGAGAAATCAGCACTACACCAATACCATGACCCTCTTTGCAAACCTATCCATCAAACTACAACTTCCAAGGGGCAAATGTCATATAAGCAATACTTAAATCTTGCTCTAAATCAATCCGATGCTCAACAACAAAATTAGCAACAATTTGGCCCTTCATGGATTTCAATGATTCATATGCCAAATCATATTCAATAAAAGCATATGCCCATTTTAGATATTGGTCTATGTAGCATATGTATAATCACATCAGTTTGACATGCAACCACACAAGTACTAGAAAGCAAATAATGTCTCAATCTGGTATAAGCATGATACAAGGAAAAGTATAGTTTTTCGATGAGAGTGTACCTTATTTCAGCATCTATCAACCTCCAGCTCACATATGTTATCCCGTACTCGTTCCCTTCGGCTTCTTGTATCAAAACAACACCAATCACATCATCTCTCGCCGTTACGTAAAGATGAAAAGGGATTCCACTCTTGGGTGCCCTTAGAACTGGCGGTGAAGACAAATATTTTTTAATCTTATCAAAAGCTTCTTTCTGTTTTGCCCCCAAGTAAATTTAGCTTCATTCTTTAGCCGAAGGATAGGAGTAAACGCATTGACCTTTCTCGACAAGTTGACAATGAATCTCTTTAAGAAATTTAACTTGGCTAAGAAACTTTGCAATTCTTTCTTATAGCACGTTTCTAATTGCTCCTATCTTTTAAGGATCTATCTCTATGCCCTTTTCATGAATTATAAAGCCTAAAAACTTACAGCCGATACATCAAAAGCACATTTGAGTGGATTCATTTTTAAACCAAAGCGGCGCATTTGGTCTAAAGCAAGTTGCAAATTGACCAAGTGAGGATCTAAAGCAGCTGATTTGATAACCACATTATCTATATAAACCTTCATGATGACACCGAGCAAATCATAAAAGATAAAGTTCCTAGCTCGTCAATACGTGGCACCCGCATTTTTTAACCCAAAAGTCATGACAACCCACTCAAATAATTCTACAAAACTAAGGCACCTAAAAGCAGTTTTAGACATATCATCTTCTGCCACGAAGATCTGATTTAACTCGCATTACCATCAAGAAAACTAATCATTTTATGGCCGAAAGCATTATTAATTAACATATCGGCTATGGGCATAGGATATTCATCTTTAGGAGTGGCTCTATTCAAATTTCTAAAGTCAATGCAAACTCTTACGCGTGTTCTTCTTCTCAATGGGCATGATGTTGGATATACACTCCACATACCTGTAAGTTCTTATAAATTTTGCATCAGGCAATCAGTTAATTTCTTCTTTAATCCGATCACGTATGTCCAGATTAAATCTCCTCATCGGTTGTTTAAAGGGCCTAAAACAAGATTTGATCAAAAGCTGATGCTCAACGAGCTCGCGGTTCAACCCGAGCATTTCATTGTAAGACCATGCAAAACAGTACATATGTTCTTTTAATAACCCAATTTATTTTATTTTATAATCGGCTTCTAAATTGGCATTTATAAAGGTCGGCCTTGGATTATTATCATCACCAAGATTGATCTCCTCCAAAAGATCGACCGACGTGAACCCTTGTCCTAATTTATCTATATCTTCTATTTCTTCTATGGCCTCACACATATCATTCTTGCTAGACCGATAGTACTCTATCCTTTTTTGCAACCAATCTAAATTGGACTCTATTTAATCACATGATACGGTTAAGCCGATTTTTCATCGGCTTTACATTGACAGGCACAAAACTATTTCTAGTCACACTAAGAAAATCATAATCTGTCAAGTCTAGTCCGGTCAAGCATTTAACAGTATCATGTGGTAAAGAACATGAATCGGCCATAGCAACACAAGCCGACACATCCGCATGAACAATCTCTACATCATCACCAACCCATTGTATCAAGAATTTTTGCAATGTAGAAGAAACACACTTATTATCGTAAATCCAATCACGCACTAAAATCAAACTATAGATACCCTGCGCATTGGCGAAAAAGAAAGCGGTAGCCATGGTCTTGCTCCCAACGACGAGCTCCATAAAAGCGACCCCTTTAGCCTCGATAGGATCTCCTCCTCCCACACCGTTTAAGGTAATGTTGGTCCGAATGAGCTCGTCATCAGTCTTACCTAGCTTTTTAAACAAAGAGTACATCATCTATTATATCTATATTAGTACCACCCACTAAAAATCTTCTCTTCTCAGTTAGCCACGTCATTATAAAAAATTTTGTTCATCGGGTGAAAATTGAACGGTTCAATCTCGCTTTGCAAAGCATTGAACCGACTCCACCTTCCCCGTCGATTCTTCTCCCGGCCCGTCGCCTCTCCTCACCAGGACCCTTGCCATCCGCCTCCCTCATCGCCTCTCTTCTCCGCCCGTCCGCCTCCAAATCTCCTCTATTTAACCGCCTCCTAGGCTCCCCCACCATCCTCCTCGGCTCGATCCAACCGTCCTTGTAACACTTGGTGTTTCTCAAAGTTAAGGAATTAAAATTTTGAGAAAGAATTCGAAATTTAAACTTCAAGTAAAAAAATACAAAACAGATAAAAGGAATCCTAGTAATTCAAATTTGAAGTTAACTTGAAAATTAAAGGTGAAATTCGAACTTTTTAGCATAAAAGTGTTGAAATACCTAAACGTGATCAAAATTCTTGAATTTATCAATACTTACTTAGGTTCGTTCAAATTCAAAATAGCAGAAACAAAAAATTAAATCCTTAACACTTAACTATCTTCAGAATGTTGTAACTGACATCATGTTTCTAACCTCAGTATGAGCCCAAAATAAAAGATGTTAATCTTGGAAATTTATATCACTCTACCCAATTTCAAAATATTTAGAGTTTGAGATGTATTTCTTTCTGAGATAATAAATCGGTAAAGTGATCTCTTTTCAGCAGTTCAGAATTCCCTTATCAATTTGCAGCCCCACTTTCGATGTCTGGACACTTCCTATTTCCCAATCAATATAGAATTAAATCTACTTTGAATTCGAACTTAACTCCAAAATAAAAGTTATTCCCATGTAGCACATTCTATCATCTTGCCAAATTTCAAAGTTTCTGGAACTCGGGAGATAATTTCTAAAGTCTCCAAGATTTGGTTAACTGATCTGACTCCAGCAGATTTGTGCTGCTTAACGGTTAGCCGTCTTCAAAATTGAATATCCTCCAGATCCTTTTAGATCTACCTGTGCATGTTGGTTAGAGTGAAGATCACAAGTTTATAAAGTCTTTTACCAAGTTTCAATATTTTCAGAGCTACGTACATATTTCTTTCATATCTTAGAATTCGGTTAATTGATCTTCTTTCAAAGGATTTTTCCGTCTCCTTATCAGTTAGTCAATTTCGAATTCCCATATCTTCTATCTCCTTTTACAAAACCTTGTGCATGTGATCCATGTTGTAGATTCCATGTTGAAGAAATGTTCTACCAAATTTCAGCCCATTTCGAGATTGTTTTCTCATCCTTTCTCTGTGCACAAAATGCCTATCTGCTTTCATCAGATTTTTCCCAAACCTCCTTATCAATTAACAATTTTCAAAATTCTATATCTTCCGCATTACTTTGAAAAACCCTGTGCATGTCGTTTATGTTGGATAAAATATGTTACAGGTTCATCCTATCGAGTTTTATGTCAATCCGAGTTTATTTACTCATTTTTCTTTTGTCCCAAAAATGCTTAAGTATTAAACTCGGCTGGACTGCTATTGACATGCGGGGCCCGCCTGTCAGCCTCCCATCCCCACCTTTTCCTTCCTCTGGAAGCCAACACCACGCCCGCTCCCAGCACGCATCACTCTCTCCCTCCCTCGTTCCCTCTCACCCGACCACCATTGCCATGGTGCTGTAGAGCTCGGTGCCTGGCTCCACAGCGCATCCCAAGCCACCACCGGCCGGCTTCCCTGCGAGATAAGTGCGCCGAGGGCTGCTGAGGCCTTCCCCGACCTTGCCTCCAATCCTCCTCCTCCTGCATATCATTTCATACATTTAGGAGGCCACATGGAAGGCCAGCCGGTGAATCTGGTTGCTCAGGAGCCGTCCGTTGCTGCTGATGATCTCTCTCTTGATTGTGCAAACATTGCTAAAGCTCAGGCAAGCCCCGATGCATTAACCCTATTTTAAACTATTTTACATTTTATCACTATGTATAGTTAATGTAGTATACATTACATTTTTAGGAGTTGACTGGAAACCTAGAATGCATATTAGGAATCCTTTCCCTGGGTTAAGTATTTTTTTGTACAGGTAACTCGATGTAGAGCTAGGCTATGAGTCTTATTTAACGGTAGAAGTCACTTCACTCGTGAGCTTTAGGTGGTTACTATGGTTACTATGAACATTAGAAGATGGCATGAAAGGATAAGGTTGGTTTAGCTTTTCACATAAATGATGAATGTGAGACCGGACATAGAAGTGTAGGTTGGCAGCAGGAGAGGAGTCCTGTGTGTCGTAGCCCTGTCTGTGTCGGTTAAAGACCGGTCGAGTGTGGCTCTGTTGAGCAAGTTTGAACAGTACAGATTACATGTTGGATATGTGGAACCCAGTAAACCGACGTAACTCAATACCGTAGTGGTTAGATGTAACCCTACCTCTCTTTTGGACAGTAGTTGAGAAAGACTTGTGTCTAACATGAATGCAACCAGTATAGTGATCGCATGGAGGACCCAGTTCTTGAGAGAGGTGCGCGTCAGACCGGCCCTATGGCATTGTTGTGAAAGGTTGCCACGTGCGTCTTCCGGGAAACGCGTACGTATAATGTAATTCGAGTTTCTCCTGCAGGACGTAAATCGATTATAAACGCTGCCCCTCACAGTAACGAGTACCGCTTGTCTCATTGAGTTACATCGTAGTAAAAATGTGAATGATGAAGTGAATATGATTTGTTTGAGATATTTATTATACATTGTTTCGCAACCATGTTTGTTATAGTTTATAGTGCAAACTAAATTTACATTTCCCAAAACTTAACCCACTGCTAAAACTTGAAATTAAAGATTCATTATTAGAGCTATGTTGTTGGCAAAAAACCCACCTATGAGTCAGGCTTATCATATCCTTGGAGTCGGCTATAGTTGGCCACGTTGACAGGTAAGACTTGCTGAGCATTTGAATGTTCAGAGCTTGGCTTTTTGTTGTTTTGTTCGCAGGTGGTTTCTCTCTCCCTCCTCTAGACCAACTGGCAGAAGCGACCCCCGAGGGTGGATACGTCTGTTGGGAGGCCTGCTCGCCGCGCTGCTGTTGGGTGCTGCTAAAAGATGCATCATATGGGCTCGATGTCATCTTATGCATAGTCTTCAGGAGACCTTAGTTTAAATAAGTTTATTGCTTCAGCACTTTTAAAACTTCTATTTTATTAACTTATTCAACAGTATGTTAGGTATTTTATTGTGCTTAAGTCGTACTGTTGGTGCTCGCTTCGTCGAGTGACATCCAATAAGATCTTGTGGTCTATGGATCGTCTCTTCGTGGGGCGGTCTGTTACACTCCTCCTCGGTGTCGCTCAATCCGACGTCGCATTCCTGTCGACATGACACCAACCAAGATGGTGCTTTCACACAGCGTCAGTGGTTCAGATGTGTCAGTTCACTCAATATTCGCTTCCTGCTACGTTTGTGCCTCGGTCCACAGGCACATCGCCCTATTCCTCGATGGCTTGCCGCGCTTTCCTGCTCTTCCGGCGAGACCAACCTATAGCGCGGTAACCTTTCTACCCACAACGTGGGTTTTGCCATTTCGATTCATCTGGTTGTGATGCCTGGGGCAGGTTCCGGATGCCGGAGGAGTCGATCGATCCCCAAGGAAATGGCATACCAGATCATCGGCGACGAGCTGATGTTGGACAGGAACCTGCGGCTGATCCTGGCGTTGTTCATTACTACGTGGATGGACCCCGTCACCACCGAACTCCAGGTTATACTACGCTTCCCTTCCGTCTTCGGTATCCGCTCTCTCTTGTGCAATCAATGTTTTGTAGGATTAGCAAATTCCATTATATCAACAACTAAGTTGTCAGATGGAGCAGCTAGCATTGCCTAGATAAGTGAAGATTATGAGTCGCAAAAAAAAATCCCCAAATCAAATGTCTTTCAGATAGAAATCACATTTGTTTTTCATTTGCATAAGCACTTAGCAACCATTTATACCATACATCTATATTTTTTTGTTTCATTTTCCTATTTCACAATAACGCGCAGAATATCATTATCTTATCATCTATAAATTCTCAGAGCAACGTGCCAGAAAATCAACTAGTTAGATTAACAATAGCGCTGCCATCACCAAGCATGCGAGAAATTGGTGTACCAATAATATGACCTCTCACATAGAGGATTTCAATTGGTTATCTGATTCTTTGGGCTTTTAAAAAATAGCACTCTTCAGCTCAAAATCGAATTGTGTCATAACCTTTTTTTCCTCTATAAGAGAATAATCGGAAAGAGATTAGCAAATGGTATTAATTTACATCTCGGGGAGGTGTAGGCTTGTAGTCTAGGAGATCGTCGTCGTCGAACTCGGATATGTCCACATCTCCATCGAGTGGAAGCACTGGGGAACTCTCCTCTGGCGTGATGTTGACCGCATTTGGCATCTCCGGCGTCGCTTCTGCATCCTTTGGTGGTGCTGTAGTAGGAGCTTTTGGTTCCAATTCTCCCTTAACTCTCCATTGCTTACTTTGAGGGACCATCGGTTTGATCTTATTGAACACCTCCTCCCTCTTCTTTTCAGCCTCCTTCTCTCAGATCTCTCGGAGACGCAACCTTTGTACCTTCCTCTTTTGAGTGCGGGTCAAGCTAGAGGGACACCACCTCGGCTGTGTGTACCTAGTGAGCTCTGTCACACTCTCTTGGGCAGGAGGTGGCATGACACTCTATTCATGAACCGGATCATGTATCTTGATCGGTCCACTAAAAGTGTCACTAATCTTCACATCGATCATGCCAATCTTGATGACACCTTCCAATGCAGCTCCCTGACTTTCAGAGACCTCAAGGGTACGTTTACTACTCTCCCCTCCATTTTTAGCCTGCCACTCTTGCTTTGTAGGAGGGGATGGTTTTTTAGAACCAGCACCATGCTCATCACTATTGACGAATAAATTCCTCAACCGGTCGCTTTTAGAGCCATAGAGCCTCTGGAATACACTCTCCTATGGTGCATTCCATCCCGGATGAAAAAGTGGAGTAGGCATCGGTGACATGGGCACCCATGCTCCCACATAAGGGTTCCACATCAGGAATGGCAGAAATGGTGTAAGAGGGAACCATGGTGGTGGCACCCCAAATCTATGAGGAGGAGGAGATATGCGAACACCCACTGCTGCCCTCATCTCCTTCCTAGGCGGACTATCTCCTTGGTGGTGACCTCAAACGCTTTATTGACTGTAACATCCCAAGCCCGGAATACGGCTTCCGACCCGCTCTCACGTCATGCGAGTCCCACCTCGCAGAATAACTGCTTACGCTTTTGTCCTCGCTTCACGTAAAAGAGTTAACCTGAGTTATTACTGCTTCCAGATCAGGTATTTAAATTGGTCATTTCTCTCTCAAATTTTCAAGATGGTACTAAACCTTTTCTTGGGCTGGGCCGAATGTCACATCCTCCCCCCTTTACGACTCGACGTCCTCGTCGAGCAGCTGACCAATTTACCCCGAGGGGCCAGATGCATAGGATCGCCTCTCTTGGCCATGTCTGTACGTCCAGTGCCAGCATACGTGCCATGACGTGGCCATGCTAGGCCCACGCACACCGTACCCGCGCCCCTAGCACATACATACCCGTGAAACCACGAGAGTTGGCTCTGATACCATTTTGTAACACCCTAGGCTCGAAATATGGCTCCAGACCCGCTCGTACGTCATGCGGGTCCCACCTTGCAGAATAACTGCTTACACTTACGTCCTTGTTTCACATAAAAGAGTTAATCCGAGTTTGTACTGCATTTCAGATCGGGTATTTAAATTGGTCATCTCTCTCTCAAATTTTCAAGGTGGTACTAAACCCTTTATTGGGTTGGGCCGGATGTCACATTGACCGATTGGCTAAATCGATCTTTTGACTCTTATACTTGGCCATAAGACGGTTGAAGGTGCTTTTAGGCCTCATCTTCCTGTCCACAGTCTTGCCTAAGTTCACTTTCCACTTGCTCACCTTAGGATTTTTCGGTTAGATCATCTACGGCTGCAGAGCTTGCCCTCGGGTACCGAGCCTTTGATGGTGACTTTGATAGACTCTTGACCATTGGGAGACTTTTCGAGCACCACCTTCCTAGAGATACCCTTATCACTCAAAGGAGCAAGTCTTTCCTCTCCTATGAACACGTTCTTCCCCTTTGTTTTATCGGCTTGATGAGGCCGAATCAACACCTTAGGGTTGAGTTCTAGAGTGTTGACGGGGAAACCATGCCTGTCAATCTGCATCTCCTTGAGACTCAATCGTCTCTCATTAAGGACCGATTGGACCTGTCGACAGAAAACATTGCAATCATCAGTGGCTTGAGAATAAAAATTGTGCCACTTACAATACGCTCTACGTTTTAACTCATCCGCGGCAGGCTAAGTGTATGCAGTCTTAATATATCCACCTTTGTGCAATTCGTCAAATATCTTATTGCAGTTAGCTACATCAAAAGTGTATTTCACATCGTCTTTCCGATTTTTATAAACCGGTTTAAGCAAATCACATGCAAATGATTTAGTCCTACATGGCCAAACAAACTCGACAGCAAAAATGTTCTTGAGGTCATCATCGAAGCTATCCGAATCGTACTCCATGATGTATATGTTTTGGCGGATCTTATTCTCGTGTTTCACTTCTTTACTTCGGCTTTTTTGAGCCAAAGCCTTTTGTTGGAGGTGAGTGAGAGTAAGAAAATCGTGTCCCTTCAACTTTTCCTTAAGATAAGACCGCAAACCACTAAAAGCTAGGTCAGCTAGATCTTTCTAAAAAATCGTCAAATTAAAACTTCGGTCCTTAACATCTCTAAACCGTCGAATATAGTCAACAACGGGTTCATCTTTTCCTTGCCTAACCGATGTTAAATGTGACAATTTTAACTCGTTATCCCGGAATAAAAATGATCATGAAATCAATGCTCTAAAGTCTCCTATGTATAAATGGAATCCGGGGACAACGATGAAAATCATGAGAACAGTTCGGTTAGTGATAAAAAATAACCGCACTTTTAATGAATCACTAGAACCCGCCTGAATTTTTATTATTATTTTAAACCATTTTAATCTAATATTTTAAAAAAAAGCATGTGTGGAACTATATTTTCATAATCTAGACCGTTTTAGTCATGCCAATTAAATTGGCATGATTAAAGCTTATTTCACGCCGTTTAGACCGGCGCGACTCAGTACACGTCACCCGATGACCTCCACGTAATAGTTTTAGCCACGCCAATCTAATTGGTGTGATTAAAGTGCTAATTATGCCATTTTATTTGGCGTGATCTGTCCAACCTTCCTTCACAACAATATATAAAAACAAATACAATAGGAGTTCTGCACATACTACACGCTAATCCAACAGGCTAGCACGTGGTGTCCTAGGCCAGCACTCAGGAAACATGGGTTCAGCCCCCATTAAAGACAAGTATTTTTTGCATTTTAGCATACCAATATACCATATATAAGGAACATAAAAATTGTAGTAAATATTTTAGTAGAAGTTTAAAGTTATACACAACCATTCAAGCTAAAAAAGGCACAAAATAATTTAATATAAATTTACTTAAAATCCTTCTCAAATTGCTCATCGGTTACAAAATTTGCATAACACTTTCATATTTTTTATAACACATTTGAGTAACTTTTAATTACTTAAATTTATTCAATTTGAGTTTGGTGGAATTTAAAATTATATGCATCCATCTAAGGTAAAAAAAAGATACAAAATGATTGACATAGTTTAATTTAAAATTCTTTATAAAAACCTAATTTGTAACAAACTCGTATTGACATAATACTTACACATTTCTAGTAACACATTTGATTAACTTTTAGGTACCTAAAATTTATGCCTTTTTTTGGAAATATAAGTTATATGTAGCCATACAAGCTGGAAAACGTACAATACATTCATACAATTTTAGCTAAAATTATTGCCATATACTAGTCTAACAAACTTTTGATAGTTTATTACACATTAGCTATTTGGGAATAATTTTAATTAAAATTGTATCAAACATATTTTTATTTGTTTCAGCTTGGATGGATGCATATAACTTTGAAATTTCACAAAAAAAAACGTTGACATAAATTTAGGTACCTAAAACTAATCATATGTATTTCTTAAAAATGTATAAGTGTTATGATAAAATGTAAAAGGGAAAAAATTATTTGCCTCACGCGGGGATCGAACTGTGATCTCACCAATGCCAACTTCACGTGCTGGCCAACTGGGCTAGTAGGTATGTTACGACAGTGTCTTATTGTACTTGTTTATATACTTTGGTTGTGAAGGAAGGTTAGACATATCCCGCCAAATAAAATGGCGTAATTCGCACTTTAATCCCACATTTGAATAAACCTGAGACTGGGCAGGGATAGAGTATAGGAGGGTTTGAGAAGGCTAGGCCTTCGCGGTGGTAGTCCCGTCTGTGTCGGTTAAGGACCGATTCGAGTGTGGCCATGTTGAGCAAGTTTGAACGTACCGAATACATACTGAGGACATGGGACCCAGGAAACTGATGTAGCGAAACGCCGCAGTGGTTGGACGACCCCCATCTCTCTTTTGGCGGCGGCGGAGGAGAGCCTTGTGCCTAACCATGGATATATCCTACGTGGTGATCGCATGGAGGACCTGTGCTCGGGAGAGGTGCGCCTGTTCGGACCGGCCCTATGGGTTGAGCGAAAGGTGGCCACGTGCAGCTTCTGGGAAGCATGGACGTGTCGTGTACTTTGGATTTTTCTCAGCTGATCGTTTATAATCGCTGCCCCTCATAGTAACGAGTACCGCTTGTTCACTGCGTCATGTCGTAGTAACTACTAGACTAATAACAATACTAACATGCTTTGTTTGCTTAGATATAGGTAAATGCTCGGCAACCATGCTTGCTCTAGTTTATAGTGCAAATTAAATCTACATTTCCATGAACTTAAAATAGCGTAAAAGTTGAAAGTAAGGATCCACTGTTAGTGCTATGTTTTATGCAAATGGCCATCCCTCTGAGTCAGCCTCTCATGCTTAGGAGTCGACTGTAGTTGGCCAATTTTGACGGATAAGTCTTGCTGAGTAATTAGTACTCACGGTTTGTTGTTTTCCCTTTTTGTTCTGTGTAGCTCTTTCCTTCAGGTAGCTGGTGTAGCTGTTGCGACTAAGGAGTGTGGGAAGGTGAGGCTCCTGCGAACTGGTCCTGTGAACCGGATCCCTCTTCACCGAACTTCGGTCGTGAGGAGTGAAGCATGTCTTAGAGCAAGATATGTTTAAACTCTGTTTTAAACTTATCTCTCCTAAGACTACATGAACTCTATTGTAAGACTTTAATCGGTTTCCTATTTTATATTATAACTCGTGTTGTACTATTTGGGTATTGTTGCTCAATATCACCCGAGATCGCTCTTAGGCGAGCCGTCCAGTGTTTTGAGGCGGTTCTGCCACAGATTGGTATCAGAGCTAGATCGGGGTTAGTACAACTAAAAACAAGTTATTTTTGAAAATTTCACGACGGTAAAGTCTTAGTTAGCTAGCCCACATAAGGACTATGCTAGTTTAGTTCTTAGGTGGCAATGCTAACTTTGCATTCATGTATTTTACTTTTTGTTGTTTAATTTTCTTGCAACGACAGCTACGCCGAGGTAAGAAGGTAAGGTACGCACTCGAATGCGGTGAAGTTCGAGGGCTCATCCATACAAGGTTCAGGGGTATGGAGTGTCCTGTACAGCGATCAGTACGGGAAGTGAATATATTCTTTGGAACATATGAAACATTTGCCGCCTAATGGGGAGTGCGGCCATTCACCACCTAATGGTAAGTGTGGACCTCTTGCCGTGTGATGTGAATCACGATCATGTCCCTCAAGACGTGGCTTACTTGACGACATCCCGTATGGCAATGATACAGGACGTAAGTAGTTTTTCTTTTCGTTTTGCCTGCCTGTGGTTGTGTGATCCTTTTCTGCAGGCATGCTAACTTTGAATTAGTTTGTTTAGAAAGCGACTAACTGAGTCTTGAGAGTTTGAGTTTGGCACTGAGGTCGCATATGGTCACTATATTAGACCAATTCTTTTTGGTTTTGGTGAGGACGTAGGACCGACATATTGTCATTGCATCGCATTGCATTTGCATGAAAAATTAAAACATCACCCACCTAAATTATCCTCTGAAAATGAAAATCTGAATCTCCGTGTTTGGGTCTGAAATATTTTTCCATTTGTTTCCTTGACTCAAAATTCTCCAAGCTTAGTATCAAATAGATTCTAATCATAGTTACTCCTGTTTTCAGCTTCTGCTGCCAGCTTCAAAAAATTCATATATTTTGATCTGTTGCTCGTATGAGGGCGAGTAAATATGCGTTGGAAAGCTTTGAAAGTCCTCTACAACTTTGTTATTCAACTCCAGTTATGATTCTTCATCTATCAGTGCCAGAAAGGATTTCTGTGGCTGCTG
This sequence comes from Zoysia matrella, assembly GCA_001602295.1. Lineage (NCBI taxonomy): Eukaryota > Viridiplantae > Streptophyta > Magnoliopsida > Poales > Poaceae > Zoysia > Zoysia matrella. The sequence goes on from BCLG01000137.1 coordinate 193,392, forward strand.
TCAGTTCAGGACAGATTTGGCGTTGTGCTATTTTTGGTCATATGTCACATACAAGCTATTGTGTCAAGCAAGTTTATCACTTGTATGCTGACCTTAATTCATGTGTTAAGTAAGGAACATCATTTGCGGTATGAGAGAATGTTCATACTTTGTTTTAATGTTCTCTCCATCTATGACTTCTGTCAAGTTCCTTACTAATATTGTTTGCACTTGTATGGCAGAATAGTGGGTACTCATAGAAAGGTTGAGATCTATGAGGGCCAATCCTCTCAGCAAGGAGCACCTCCGCAAGTGCCTCCACCAGCACCACCTCAAGTGACCGTCGAGCAATTGATGGCCACTCATAATGAGCTGATGCGAATGTTGATCCAGAACCAAGGCATGGGTTGAAACAACCATCAAGCACGTCAACAGCCACAGCAAGAACCATACTCAGAGTTCTTGGCAACTCACCCGCCAGTGTTTGCTGATTCTGCTGATCCTCTGGACGCGGATGATTGGCTTCGCACCATCCAGTCCAAGTTTGGACTTATCAGATGCACTAAGCATCAGAAGACTCTGTTTGCTGCCCAATAGCTTCGTGGTCCTGCAGGAGCCTGGTGGGCCAATTATGAAGTTGCACTGCCCGCTGATCATCAGGTCGAGTTAGCAGAGTTTTGTGCTGCTTTCCGTGCACATCATATTCCTGAGGGTCTTATGAAGCGCAAGCTGCAGGAGTTTCTGAATCTCTGGCAGGGTCAGGATACTGTGCATGAGTACTCCCGCAAGTTCAATCACCTTGCGCGGTATGCCTCTCACCAGGTTGACACCGATTAGAAGAAAAAAGAGTGTTTCAAGAGAGGTTTGAGTACAAAACTCCGTGATCGCCTGGCACTCTACAACCAAGGTACTTTAAGTGATTTGGTGAGTGAGGCTATCACTCAAGAGAATGCCATACGCACTCACCAGGAGGAGAAAAAGAAGAAGAGGGCAATTGTTGGTTCTTCTAGCCAAGCTCCTCCAATGTATCGTCTTACTGTCACTTCTCCTATGGGTCCGAGGTTCCGAGCTGCAGTGCCGCAAGGGGGAAGCTTCTATCCTCCTCCAGTTCAGCAATTAAGGGCCCCTAATGCTCCAACTCAGCACCTTATTCGCGGTCCTAGGCCCCCAATGCCGCAAGCTCCACCGGTTGCAAGGCCAACTCATTTTCCGTGCTACAACTGTGGTCGTCCTGATCACTTCACGAAGGATTGCACAAATCCGAGACGACAACAGGGCAACAACAACACCAACAACCCTCGCCCTCGAGTTGCCAACAATGCACCCAGAACCGGCCGTGTCAATCATACCATGGTCGCGGATATTCAGGACAGAGAAGAAGTGCTTGCTGGTATGTTTACCATTTGTGATCATCCCGTCCTTATACTCTTTGATTCAGGTGCAAGTCATAATTTCATAAGTAGGGCATGTATTGAGAGAATGCACCTAGCTACCACCCCACTAAAGGTGTTATATCTTATTACATCCCCGGGTGGGAAAATGAAAGCAACACAAAGTGCTATGTCAACCCACCTTAACTTGAAAGGAAGAGTATATCCCACACATCTTATAATCTTAGATGGACACGGGATAGATGTTATCCTGGGTATGAAATAGATGAAAGACCATAAGGCCGTACTGTATATTGATTCGCGGGAAATTCATGTTGCCTCCCCTCTCTATGGTCCTTCCACCATATGTTTAGCGGGTCCTCAAACAACTGTGCCACAAGTAAATCACACTACTGCCAAAGATCTCGAGGAAATACCTATTGTATGTGAATATCCGGATGTCTTCCCTGAAGACTTGCCGGGTATGCCTCCTGACCGAGATGTGGAGTTCCGGATTGACCTTCAACCGGGAACCGCTTCAATCTCGAGGAGACCCTACAAGATGGCCCCCAATGAGTTGTCTAAGTTGAAAACTTAATTGAAAGAGCTTATGGGCAAGGGTTTCATTCGTCCTAGCTCATCTCCGTGGGGGTGTCCTGCACTCTTTGTGAAGAAGAAGAAGGATGAATTTCTAAGGCTATGTGTGGATTATGGACTGTTAAACGTGGTCACCATCAAGAACAAATATCCACTGCCTCGCATTGATATCTTATTTGATCAATTAGTTAGTGCCAAATTTTTCTCGAAGATTGATCTTCGTTCTGGCTATCACCAAATTAAAATCCGTGCCGAAGACGTACCAAAAACCGCCTTCTCTACGAGGTACGACCTATATGAATACCTTGTTATGTCTTTTGGACTAACAAATGCTCCAGCTTATTTCATGTATTTGATGAACTCGGTATTCATGCCGGAGCTGGATAAATTTGTGGTGGTATTCATCGATGATATACTCATATTCTCCAAGTCTGAAGAAGAGCATGCTGAACATCTTTGCATCGTACTTCAACGGCTGAGAGATCATCAATTGTATGCCAAATTCAGCAAGTGCGAGTTTTGGCTGAAAGAAGTACCTTTCCTTGGTCATATTGTTTCTGCGAAAGACATTGTCGTGGATCCAAGCAAAGTGCAAGATGTGCTGAATTGGAAGCCTCCTATGTCGGTTACTGAAGTCCGTAGCTTTCTTGGACTTGCCGGATATTATCGAAGGTTCATTCCTAATTTCTCTAAGATTGCCAAGCCAATGACCGAGCTGCTAAAGAAGGGCGTCAAATTTGTCTGGGATAGTGCTTGTGAAGAAGCTTTCCAAATTCTTAAGAAGCACTTGACCACCGCACCCGTTTTAGCTCAACCCGACATCACTAAACCCTTTGATGTATATTGTGATGCTTCTGGTACAGGTCGTGGATGCGTCTTGATGCAAGAAGGCCGTGTGATTGCTTACGCTTCAAGACAACTTCGACGTCATGAGCAAAACTATCCTACTCATGACCTAGAATTGGCATCTGTAGTTCTAGCCTTGAAGATATGGAGGCATTATCTCCTGAGGAATCGCATCTTTATACGGACCACAAGAGTTTAAAATACATCTTCACTCAGCAAGATCTAAATATGAGACAGAGAAGATGGCTAGAAGTTATCAAAGATTATGAATTGGAGATTCACTATCATCCCTACAAAGCGAATGTAGTTGCCGATGCCTTGAGTTGCAAATCTTACTGTCACAACTATCGAGTTTCAGCAATGTTACTTTCTCTCGAAGCGGAGCCAAGCGTCAGAGTTCTACCTCATAAGGCTCTGTATAATCTTGCTCTTGTTCCGACTCTTCGAGAAGAGATAATTGAGACTCAATGAAAAGATGTTGGTATGCTGAATATCAAGGAGAGACTCAAGAATGGAGAATCGATGCCATTTAAAGAGGATGATGAGGGTACTTTATGGTTCAATAATCGTATGGTGGTACCTAAAGATCATGAACTGCGTAAGAAGATCATGGATGAGGCTCACATGTCCAAATACTCCATTCATCCCGGGAGTAATAAAATGTACCATGATCTTTGAAAGAAGTTTTGGAAGACAAAGATGATGAGAGAAATTGCTAAATATGTGTCCGAGTGTGACACTTGCCGGAAAGTGAAAGCAGATCATTTATGCTCAGCAGGTCCTCTCCAACCTCTGAGTATTCCTAATTGGAAGTGGGAAGACATAAGCATGGACTTCATTGTGGGACTACCGCTTACCACAAGGAAACATAACACCATATGGGTCATTGTGGATTGGTTAACCAAATCCGCTCACTTCATTCCAGTGCATAATTATTACAACGCCAAGAAGTATGCCGAGTTGTATATCTCTCGTGTTCTTTGTCTGCATGGAGTACCCAAGACCATTATATCGGATAGAGGAAGCTCGTTTGTCTCTCATTTCTGGGAACAACTGCATGCTTGTTTGGGTACCAAGCTGATTCGAAGGTCTGCTTATCATCCGCAGACCGATGGTCAAACTGAGTGAGTCAATCAAATCTTAGAATACATGCTCGAGTCAATCAAATCTTAGAAGAATTTGCCGTTTGCAGAGTTCTCCTACAATAATAGCTACAAAGAGAGCATAAAAATGTCACCTTTTGAAGCTCTATATGGTCGCTCATGTCGAATTCCTTTGAATTGGTCTGAAACTGGGGAACGAGTGAATTTTGGAACTGATTTAGTAGCCCAAGCCGAAGAGAAGGTTCGAACAGTTCAAGCGACCTTAAAGGTCTTTAAATCTCGTCAGAAAAGTTATGCCGATAAAAGGCGTCGCCTCTTAGAATTCAAAATAGGTGATCATGTCTACGTAAAGGTATCTCCTACCAAGGGTGTGCAACGTTTTGGCATTAAAGGACAGTTGGCTCCCAGATATATTGGTCCATTTCAGATTTTGGAAAGATGTGGCACCGTCACTTATCGACTGAAATTGCCCTCTCAATTATCAGGAGTTCATGATATCTTTCATGTATCACAACTCAAAAAATGCTTGAAGCTACTTCAAGATATTGTGATTCCTGAGATTGAGCAATTGCAAGAAGATCTCACTCATCGCGAATATCCGATCAGCATTGTTGATCAAAAAGATCGAGTCACTCAGAACAAGACCCAAAAATCTACAAGGTGCAGGGGAGTAATCATTCCAAGGATGAAGCTACATGGGAAACAAAAGAATATCTCTAATCAAATTTTTCGGAGTTTCTTCCATCTCTGTAAGTGACCACTCTCGCTACTCCCCCTTTCTTTCTAAATCTCAAGACGAGATTTCTTTAAGGGGGGAAGGCTGTAACACTTCATGTTTACGAATAATGAAGCGCTCCATTCGAATTCAAAATTCCCAAAAATCCGAGCTCGAAAGAATTTAAACCTAATTTCAAGTTAGTCCCAAATTTAAGTTTGAAATTAAAAATGTGAGTTCAAAATTTTCAATGGAATTTTTGTGAAACAAAATTCTTTCTTGAAAGCTCTTATAATAACTTGAATTTTAGAGGTTTTCCTAAAATTTTATTTGAGGTTTAAAGGCTCCAATTGAATTTATTTTTCTCTAAAAGATTGCCTGTCTTTAAAATTCAATAAAATTTTAATTATTTCGATCTAGAGCTTGACCCCAAAATAAAAGTTGTTCCTTTATAAAAGTTTTACCAGACTGACAAATTTCAAAATTTTTGGAGCTCGGGAAGTGTGCATTTCGAAGAAAAATAGTAAGCAGCGCTGAAATATCAAAAAATGGAAAAAAGAAAAGGGAGCGGGACCCACTCGTCAACGTCTTCCTCTACCTCCACCAGCTTCCTTTGGCCAGCGCAACGCGCGCGCGGCGCGCATGCATGCAGCCACGACTCCTCGAGTCACAGAGCGCGGGCCACGTCCCGAACCTCGTGTCCCCTACCCCGTCGCCCCGACCGGTTTCCTCCCTCTTCTCACTCTTTCTCTCGCGCTCATCTCTCTCACTGCCGAGCGTCGCTTGCTACTGTGGAACCCCACCACCAAGCGGCCCTCGCCTTCCTCCGTGGTTAAGAAGCTGCGCCCTCCCTCTCTCGAGCTGCCCAGAACCCCAACTCGCCTGCTTCCTCACCGAGCCTGGTGGATTTTGGACTTTCCCCAAGTTCCGCGGTTTCGAGCCGGCCACCGTAATTTCTTCGAAATCTGACCACTACCGGTGACGTTTCTTCGATCCTTCTTGGATTCTAGTGGTTCACCGCCTAACACAACCTTGGAAATCTTCAATCGAGCGATTTTTGGGACAATCGCGCAGGTACTCTTGAAGTTTTTACTCCGACGCTGTCGAAACCCGAGGGCCTCGCCGCCGCCGACCCCCTTCCGAGCTTCCTCATCGACGAGATCACCCACGCCGGTCTTCCCCTTGCTCTGGCGAAGCTATAGGAGCCAATGGCTTAGGTCCTTGTCCCCTATAGCGCCGACGCGACGCGACCGAAGCTCCTCCAACGCCGCCACGCGCCGCGAGCGCTCTCCGGTGAGCGCGTCTCCAAGCCGATCGCTCCTTCTGGTTCTCCAGGGCGAGGGAAACGATTTGGTGAGTGCCGCCCGGGCCGGCCGACAGCCACACCATGGCCAAGCCGCGAGCCGGCCGGATCTTTTGTGGCCATGTGCCCCGATCCCGTGCGGCCGCTGTTCCAGCGCGCATCCAGGCGGCTGCACTACCAGATGCCGCCATGTGGCCCCGCGGGCTGGATTTATTTCATTTTTGTAAATCCTTTACTAATTGCCCAGAAAAGTCAGTAATCTTCCAAAAATCGTAGAAAATTCATCTTAGCTCCAAAAATTACAAATAATATACTGTTGGAATCCTTGAAACATGTAGAATATTTTAAAACTTTCAAAATTGTATTTTCAGCTCTAGAAATAGCTCTGTTAGTTAATTAAGTGCATCATGCATTTAGGAATCGCCGGAGAAGGTCAGCAACTTGCTTTAGTTGCTCCGGAGTCGTCCGTCGCTGCAGACCTCTCTCTTGTGTACGCTAACCCTCAACAAACTAAAGGCAAGCCCCGGTGCATTAACCATGTTTTAAATTTTATTTTATCACTATGTATTGTATAGCTAATGTACTATGCATTAAGTTTTAGGAGTTGTTTGGAACCTCAGGATGCAAGATAGTGCCAATTACCCCTATTGAGTTTATATTGGTACAGGTAACTCGATGCAGAGCTAGGCTATGAGTTCTAATCAACAGTAGAAGTCGAGTGAATGAGAAACCTCACTCGCGAGCTATAGGTTTGATTTTATCCCACACTTGAATAAACCTGAGACTTGGCGGGGATAGAGTATAGGAGGGTTTGAGAAGGCTGGGCCATCGCGGTGGTAGCTCCGTCTGTGTCGGTTAAGGACCGATACGAGTGTGGCCCTGTTGAGCAAGTTTGAACGTACCGAATACATACTGTGGACATGGGAGGAAACTGATGTAGCGAAACGCCGTAGTGGTTGGACGACCCCCACCTCTCTTTTGGCGGCAGTGGAGGAGAGCCTTGTCTCTAACCATGGATATATCCTACGTGGTGATCGCATGGAGGACCTGTGCTCGGGAGAGGTGCGCCTGTTCGGACCGGCCCTATGGGTTGAGCGAAAGGTGGCCCCGTGCCGCTTCTAGGAAGCGCGTACGTGTGGTGTATTTCAGGTTTTTTCCAGCAGGTGTAAATCGATTATAATCGGTGCCCCGTACAGTAACGAGTACCTCTTGTTCATTGCGTCATGTCGTAGCAACTACTGAACTAATAACAATACTAACATGCTTTGTTTGCTTAGATATAGGTAAATGCTCGGGAACCATGCTTGCTCCAGTTTATAGTGCAAATTAAATCTACATTTTCGTGAACTTAAATTAGAGCTAAAAGTTGAAAGTAAGGATACACTGTTAGTGCTATGTTTTATGCAAATGGCCATCCCTCTGGGTCAGCCTCTCATGCTTAAGAGTCGGCTGTAGTTGGCCAATTTTGACGGGTAAGTCTTGCTGAGTAATTAGTACTCACGGTTTGTTGTTTTCCCTTTTTGTCGTGTGTAGCTCTTCCTGCAGGTAACTGGTGTAGCTGTTGCGACCAAGGAGTGTGGGAAGATGAGGCTCCTGCGAGCTGGTCCTGTGAACCGGTTCCCTCTTCATCAAACTCCGGTCGCGAGGAGTGAAACATGTTTTAGGGCAAGATATGTTTCATAGTAGGAAACCGTCGTATCTCTTCCGTATCGCTTCCGCTATGTTTTAAACTCTGTTTTAAACTTATCTCTCCTAATACTACTTGAACTCTATTGTAAGACTTTAATCGGTTTCCTATTTTATATTATCACTCGTGTTATACTATATGGGTATTGTTGCTCAACATCACCCGAGATCGATCTTAGGCGAGCCGTCCAGTGTTTTGGGGCGGTTCTGCCACAGGCATAGCACGGCCCGACCCGATTGACGGCACGGCCTGGAAAGGCACAGCCCGCCCAGGCACGCAGGCCGGCCAGGCTGGGCCCAGGCGTGCCACAAGCGCAGGGGTCGGCTCGAGGCATGGCCTGCCATGGCCGGAACCATGTCGTGCCGGCCCATTTGGCCTGCTAGCACTACGACCCGGGACACAACGGCCCGATGCGGCGTGGCGGCCGGCCGTCGACGGAGACTCGAAGAGACGTGGCAGCCGGAGCAGTTGAGACACGAGGCAATGGCCGGAGTGATGAAGATCCGAGGCGGCGACTGAAAGAGGTGGACAGGCAAAAACCCAAGAAAGGCGGCAGCCAGAGCAGCGAGGACCGAGGAAGGTGGCGGCTGGAGCGCTGAGAACCTGAGGCGGCGACCTGTGGAGCGACGGCGCCAATGAGGACCCAATGGGGAGGAGCGGCAGAGCCGTGGAAGAGATGAGGACAGGGCGTGGCGACTGCGGGAGATGGGAGCCAGGGTAGGGTTTGGCTGGGTGGGTGGGTGGGGGCGCGCACCTTTTATATGGCCGAGGGTTGGGGACACGGAGGGTGTGGGTCGGACTGCTCCCTTTTTGGGCTATGCCACGGGCCATGCCCATGCCTATGGGTCGGCCCAGGCACAGCCCATCTAACTGGGCCGTGCGGACACGGGCCCGTGGCGCACTGGGCCGTGCCATGCTTGGGCTGGGCCAAAAGCATCGGGCCGCATTTCGGCCCAAGTGCCTAGGTATAATGTCCCACATCGTATCGCCATCTCCTATGACTGGCCGAGCCACAGCCCACAGGCCACAACGGAGAAGGGCTGGTTGAAGTTGAACTAGTGCGGTGGCAGCAATCCTCTATGTTTATATGCAAAAGTCGGGAAGAAGAGGAGTTGGCGGCAATGTAGCCGAGGCAGCTGTATCCATTGCGATGTTGAAGTGGCTGTGAGGCCAGCGAGCTGCAGGTGGAGCGCGCTGGTGCTCCATGGAGGTATTGCAGCCGATGGGGAATCACGACTATATGAGGACAGTAAAAAAATGCAGAATAATTTTTATTAACTTTTCTCTCCTAATAAATAAGTTTGTAGCCGTCGTCTATCCCGCCTCTTTAGTGCCACAAATTCTATCTCCAACGGAATGAATAACAGATCCCCAACCCCGTACCTAAACAACAGAATGATTAAATGCCCCCCAC
>BCLG01000137.1:202455-213638 GCA_001602295.1 Zoysia matrella
AAACTGCAGGCATCATGCTACTGCTTCACCGCGCAGCACTACTGCAGAAACAAAATCAGATTTATATGTGCATCTTTGAATCGGATGGGCAGTGTACAAGGACCAAACTTATAATATTTTTTTAACCTATCACTTTTTTTAAATGAAAAATGCATATCACACTTTCCCTAGGTATCGTATCAGAATTACATCACAGTGTTTTTCTTTATTTGAACAAAAATGTGTCACATTGTCTTTCCGTATCGGAAGGAGATTGCACTACTTGCCCGTAGAATAGCACGAGCACTCGGACTAGTATCATCATAAACATGTAAAAATTGAGATATTTCAAGGTGACTCATATGTTAGCAAAAGAGATGACCCCTTGCCATTGACACTGCAGTGGTACATTTCAAAACTGATGAAATTATAATGGTATGACTCAAATTAGTCCTAAAGATAAATATGAGAGGACTCTGGTTGTGAGACTTCAGGAATGCACAATTCTTGAAGGGTCAAAATGGATAGGTCAAAAATGCAGATCCAATGGCCTTTTTTCTTAGCTGTCTCGGACGGTTCCAAGCGAGATTTTTCAGTTCTTGCCCCTTAATACAGGAGCCTTTCGGTCTTTACCCCTCAATCCGAGTGACTTCTATTTAGAACCTCTAAATATGTTTTTAGCTTCAGAATGTACCCTCTCAATAATTTAATCATTTTTTCACTATTTTTATATATTTCTTTTAATTTTAAGAGACACTTCTACCCCTGCTACACATACCATTGAACCAAATCGAATTGAGTTGTTCTGAACTCGCGCCTCCTCGCCCTGACTCCTCGTCTAGGGTTCCGGCAGCATCGGCGGCGGGCGGAGCTTGGCCGGCGAGGGTACCTGTCGGGATAGTATACCCCGAGTACTTACAGACCCGGCCTCTACACAAAGGCCCATCTACAAAATATGGCTCACAATCCGTCTATGACCCACGAAGGTTCACATCTCGCCAAGAACGTCCCGACCTCAGGGGGTCGAAGCCGCGCAAGCGTCCAAGCCCGACCGACGAAAGGTCGAAGCTACATGACAACAAGATTCAGCCCACTAATGGCTAGAAGCCAACGCTCTTACCCGACCCCCGGGGGTCGGGCACCGTCTTAGCAACCAACCACTGACAGCGGCAGAGATTCCTGCCAACGTACAGCAGGACGTAAAGCAACCTTGCCAGGAGGTAAAACATTCCAGAAGTTGGTAAAGCAGCCAAGCGATCGGTAAAGCAAGGTGGAAAAGTGTCCTTTGTCTCCTGCGACTGAACAAAGGACGTATGAAAGCCACCGGCCAACTGCACCGGCGCCAGCGGACGCCAGGTGACCAACTAAGGCGACGATCGAAGCCCCACCTGGCGGAGGGCCAGTAGGTTTCGTAGGCGCCAAGTTTATGCCCCCGGTCTGATCCCTATAAAAGGGGCACCATGGGACATTAGAGACTGGAAGAACAAGAGACAAGCCACCCGCTATAACCACATCCACCCATGCGAGCTAGGGTTTTTGAATCGAGCCAGGACTATTTCGCATTGTATTCGTGTTCTTGAGTTCATACGATTTGATCTTTCTCGTCCCTAGACGTAGGGTATTACGCCTTTCGGCGGCCCGAACCAGGTTAATCTTTGAGTCTCTTTCGTAGACTAGCACATTCGAATACGAAGAGCGCACGAATACTCCCTCCGATTACGTAAATTTTACTGTGTTGGTGGTCAGAACACCGACAGTTGGCGCGCCAGGAAGAGGGTTTTCGTTGTGCGTTTTTGCTTTGCTTTTCGATGGCTTTGATTTTCGCTTTGGTGGGAGAGTCCTCGATCTCTCGCCTGTTCTTCGAGGGTTTTGCGGTTGCCATCGCTCATAATGGTCGATCGTAGAGCATCCCCACCTTCGTTGTTGGCCAGGAAGCCTGGATTTCGTTGCCAACAACGGCGGTGAACTTCACCTTCAGACCCCGCACAAGCGTCGTTCACCTCTGCGTCGTTCACCTCATCGTCTACCACACGATGTGTTGGGCCATGACCCATTCTGTGAGTGCTTTACGCTACTGGCTAACAAGGCCGCGGAGGTTGATACCCCCGGCAAGCAGTGGCGGATCCAGGAATGGACCAAGAGGGGTGCTAAATTACGAAGGATAAAAATTTTCCTAACTATAAGTCAAATGATATCACAGGTAAAGATAGCAAACAGCACATAAAAAAAATTGCATGTAGATAAATTTAAGCTGTAGCATACATACCAGTGATAACACTCATTTCTTAAGAGGTAATTTAATCTTGCGATTTGCAATGGCCTGGAAACGCTCCAAAATTATGTCATCTTCAATGGTTGCAAAAATATCTCGCTCTATATAGCATACCATACTATTATTCATCCATTCATCACCCATTTTATTTCTCTGTTCATTTTTTATAATCTTCATAGCAGAAAAGGCTCGCTCAACTGTGGCTGTGGCCACCGGTAAAATTAATGCAAGTTCAATAAGGCGATACACTAGTGGGTAACATGTATGCCTATCAGTTTGAACCATCTTTACAGCAAGGCTTCCAAGATCATTGCAACTTGAGAAATTCTGGTCTCCTCTAATATCAACAATGAATGTGCCTAGTTGGTCCCTTAGGACTAGACAATCATATTCAGAGAAGTCAGCAGCATATATTCTAGCAAGCTCCATCAATTTGTCTTCCTCAAAGTTGGAAAATGAATTGCTGGGATCAAGACAAGCAATGCATCTCAATAATTGAGTTGATCTTTCAGAAAATCGGTTGTTTAATTCTGTAAGAATCTGATCAATCACAACAATGAAAACTCCATGATAAAATGATGGTAGTAGCTCACCAATTTAGCACCACGACACCTTGAACGACCCCTAAGTGGTATGGTATCTTCCATATTCGGTATTGTTATGTTCCTTTCAAGACAAAAGCTCTTTACCTCATCCATAAGCGGATCCCAGCCATTTGTTCTCATGTCATTCAAATTTTTTAACACAGCCCCAATCAATCCTATGGCACGAACAATATTTTGATTTTTCCTCTGCAAGCATTGTGATAATTCTTGAGTCTTTCCTAGTACTCTTATCATCAGATGCAAAACAAATACAAATTCAAATGACTCCATTTTTTCTATCAGACCTGCTGCCTGTGTTTTCTTATCCCCATCAGTTGCATCACCACTAATATTCTCTAGAACCTCCAGTACTGATATCCACATAAGTTGGAGGCGAGCCAATGTTTTATGATGTGAGCTCCAACGCGTATCACCTGGTCTTGCAAGGCTAGTTTCTTGATTTTTTTCCTCTACCTGCAAAAATATCACCTCTCTCTCTAACTTGTCCACAAGTTTCTCATGATGCTGTTGGAGAAGTTGATCTCTCCTCTTGCAAGAAGCACTGACAATGTTTACAATCAAAGTTGTGTAGTTGAAGAACTCAAAAACAGAACTGCAAGACTTGGCGACGGAAACTACCACTAGTTGCAATTGATGGGCAAAACAATATATGTAAAACGCATATGGGTTTTCATCCAATACCCTCCTTTGCAGTCCATAAAGCTGTCCTCTCATGTTGGAGGCCCCATCATATCCTTGACCTCGTAATCTAGAAATAGAAAAACCATATCTTGCAAGCATAGCCTCTAGTGCTACCTTTAATGAAGCTGCGGTAGTATCCGAAACATGTTGAATGCCAAGAAATCTCTCGATCACATATCCTTGATCATTGACATACCTATATAAAAAAAAAAGAAAAACTTAATAAGAAATGGTAATAGATAAAGGAAGAGATAAATTTAAACAATGCTGATACAAACCTTGCAACCACTGCCATCTGCTCCTTTATTGATGAATCACGCGCCTCATCTACAAGGATAGCAAAAAAACGGTCTCCCATTTCAGTCTTAATCACCACACTTGTCTCCTCTGCACAAGCTCTTACTAAATCTTTTTGTACTTCTGGACAAGTCATTTGATTATTCCCAGGAGCATTCTCACCAGTCACACTAGCAACTTTAGGGTCCTTCTTTCTATACCATTCAAGCATCTCTAAAAAATTCCCTTTGTTGCTTGATATTTTAGACTCATTATGTCCACGAAAGGCAAGGGCTTGCAAAAGAAGAAATCTTACAATACCTAACATTACAGCCATACGAGCTCTATATTTCTTCTGTTCTTCTGTGCTTGTCTCAGTTAATACATGGTCAATACTTTGTCTCTGATTTTTAAAAGAATTAGCATGCCTCCTTGCATTATTGTGATAGCCATCAGTTGATTGTACATGCTCCTTAAAAGCTTCCTTCGCCTTCCTATAATTTGTAAACCCAACTTTGGTAAATGTTTCATTACCGTAGTCATTAGTCAATGGAGGCTTAAAGAGATAGCAGTAAAAGCAAAAGGCTGCATCTTTGTGAACACTGTACTCAAGCCAATCAAATTCCTTAAACCATTTTTCCACAAAGCCTCTTGTCTGATTCCCTTGTTCCTTGCGTGGGAAAGCATGACCAATTGGTTGGCACGGACCCATTAACAAATATGCTCTCCTAGCATCATCTTTAATATCAGGATGGAACTCATGAATTGGCTTTCGAAGACCAGGATCAGCCTGTATATCATCCATATTAAGCTGCATACGTGGTCTTTTATGGTGGTCAGCTTGGGCTTGGCTATCTTTCACCTCAACAATTTTTCTACAAACATCTCTTTTGAAATACCTCTCCATTCTGGCATGAACAATTCAACCATATTTAGTTTATGAATACCAGGTGGACATTTAAGATTCACTCATTCCAATTTCAAAATATAGTAAATTGGTGGGGTACTGGAGTACCTGCCTGCCTGGACCAGGAAGCACAGAAGAGGAGTTGGATGCCGACCAGTTGATCAGAGGACACAGCACGGCAACGGCAGCGGCTCGAGCACGGACGCCTGGCAGGGAGCGAAGGCCGGAGGCTCGGAGCAGCGGTGCTCGAGGGTGGGAGACGAGGAGACGGAGCGATCAAGAAACTGCCGTACTGAGAATAGATGGAAATAGTTTCTGCAGAGGGAAATCGCTCATCTGACAGTAAATCACGCTCGTCCATCGTGCTGGGCTGGTGCTGGGCCTTGAGTGCGTCAGTTTTCTTGGGCCATTGTTGAATAGGGTACTAAAACTTTTCTCAGCTGGACCGGTGCTGCTGCCCCCCCCAGCACCTGTCCATCGTGCTGGGCTGGTGCTGGGCCTTGAGTGCGTCAGTTTTCTTGGGCCATTGTTGAATGGGGTACTAAAACTTTTCTCAGCTGGACCGGTGCTGCAGCCCCCCCCCAGCACCTGTCCTAGATCCGCCCCTACCGGCAAGGCTCTAGACGATGACTCTTCTCCCCACCATCACGCTCTTTCTGTCGTCGAGGTGACCGTGGCCAGCGAGTGCGGAGCCGGGTGCGCGCGCGCAGGGGCAGGTCGCGGGCTGGAGTTGTGGCACGGGTAGGAGCCACGGCGCAGGCGAGGCGGGCATGGGCTGGAGTTGAGGCGCGTGCCAGGAGCCAGCTGCAGCACGCCAGGGCACGGTCGGCAGGAGCAGTGGCGCATGCGCACATGGAGCGGCTTCCAACGTGGGCTCGGCCAGAATGAGGAGCTTTGAGGATTTCCATTTCGGATCTAGTTAAGGAATTAAGCACTTCAATCCTGCTTCCAATCGTACTTAATCAGCGAACGAATGAGAGAGAATATCAGCAAGGTAGGAAGCAATGTAATTTTCATTGTCTTTGTTCCAATTCGATAGGCAGCTGAACAATACTATTGGTCCAGGGCCTGTGATAAGGTGGTTAGAAAAATCTTAGCTTTATTATTTTTATTGTCCAGTCCAATTTTTAGTTCTGTTAACCTGATCTCTATTTCATCCACTTGTTCAAGGATGGCTACACCTCCAGGAGCTTCAAAATCTCCTTCTAAACCAGCTGCCAGGAAGATAAACTCCTAGAAGGCGCAAGAAGTGAATGTTACATTGTAGTTATTTTGTTGTTTCCTGAATTCATGTCTCTAGATGCTATGTAATTTTAAAGGGGTGTATTTTGGAACTCCTTTAAATATTTGTGTGGATTTGGAGGATGGAGGATGTTATGCAGACTTATATGAATTTTTCTTTTGGCCAGTTGAATTTTATGTTGGTGTCATATGTGAAATATGAGGTGTACACTGTCAGTTGAATGTCATTCTGTTAAGCTTATTAAAAAATCACTCAAACTTTAAAAATATGGCTACATGCTGTCACAATTTTATTTGATGTGGGCTACGATTAAAGAGCAGTCTCTTATGTGAACAACTTGTTTTAAGGGTATTTTGGTCAGCTCATGTGACAATAATTGAGAAAATATAAAAGAAACATAAAAAGGGTACATTCTGAAGCTAGAAACGTATTTAGTGGCTCTAAATAGAAGTCACTCGGATTAAGGGTAAGGACCGAAAGACTCCTATATTAAAGGGCAAAAACTGAAAAATCTCAGTTCAAATGGGTTTTTTTGCTATATTAATATTCTCTAGGTGAGGCTTCTCTGAAATAGTGTTAAAAAACACGAGCTTCTCTGGAATGGTACTCATATCGTTGACACATCTACAGAATAGTATTTTGCGTTATTTTAGTTTATTTTATTTTCTTTTCAATTTTTATCACCATGGAATCCCTATACTACCCCGTCGTAATACATCCATTTGTTTTTCATCTCTTCGGGTTTGACTTTGCAGACGGCGTGCAGCCTATTTCGTCCTCTCTCACGGGATCCATTTTGTCTGCATTGACTCAACAAATGTACCAGGTGCTACATGAAAATGAGAGGTGGCAAACAGTCCTCTACAATTAACTGTAGCAAATACTGTATAAACAGTATTTCTTGGGATCCTGTTCGCCGAATTCTACTGTTTACCTACTGTAGCGCAAATCCTGAATTATCAGATTTCGATCCATTGGTCAGGAAACAATCCTAATACAAATCATTGTTCACTGTCTGCATGGAGGGCTGCTCCCTTCGTTCTTTAATTGATGTAACCATTGACTTTTAAATTTAACTTTGACTATTTATTTTATTAAAAAAATTATAAATTTCATATATTTTTATAAAATTTGATTTATTATTAGAGTTATTTGAATCACAACTTAAAATTTTATATATTTAAATAAATTTTTTAAATAAGACCAATAATCAAAGTTGATTGTAAAAATCAACAGAAACATCAATTTAAGAACAGAGCTGCTAGATTATTTTGATCCGCGCGATGGTCTTGCGTCCTTGCACTTCGATGTGCTACCAGGGTTCAAGTTATCGTTTGAACCGCAAAAACCGCCCCGGAGCGGTTTGACAAAAACCACGAAAACCGTTAAAACCGTTCGGTTTTTCGTTCAAAATTCAATTTTCAAATTTTGAGACGGTTTGGACGGTTCGAAAACGGTAAACCGCGCGGTTTTTGCGGTAAACCGCGCGGTTTCAGCGGTAAACCGCTCAATTTTCCTGAAAACCGGTAACAGCGAAAACCAAGCGGTTTTTGCTAAAAACCGCGAGATTTTTGCGGTAAACCGTTTTATTTATCTGAAAACCAAAAAATTAGTGAAAATTAAGAAATTATATTAAAAAGTGCTAGAAAATTGGGCATGGCCTATTCTAATTTCTTTTAATATCAATATTCACAATATACTTCATCCACAAATAAAAGACAGTTATTCATTCATAACAAATTCAAAGTTAAGAACACAATAAATCCATATATACATGTTGTTCATTCATAACAAATCCAAAGTCCATACATAGTTTTCGAAGCACATTTTACTTGTGAATTGTACTCCAATCAAAATATGTATTGTCGCACTCTTCACTTGAGAGGAGTTAAATTCCTCTAGTAGCTAACAACTTCGCTTTGAATTCATTCCAAGATTGTCCCGTCCAAGCAGTAGTTGTCTCCCATTGCGAGTATAACATGTTATAAAACTCTGAATTTTGCCATTGGTATACCCATGTGGTGGGAGGTTGTGAGCTACGATCACCGTACGGATAATTGTAGTACTCATTACCTTGGCTGTATGAGAAATCACTGTCTGGCGCGGAATAGTATGTGCCGTAGTAATGCTGCCTCCCCCATCGATGTCCTTGGTGACTGTGGAGCTCTATGGTCCTCATCCTGTATAGCATGGGTATAGTCTGTCTCACCTGCAAAAGAAATGAAGTGTAAGATAAATGAGTCAAAATTGATCGTATGATGCGAAAAATTTGTTACCTGTGAAACGATGAGTTGTGACTGGTGCCTGTGACTCAGGAACCATACTGCCTGGTAGGTCTCCAGATGTAGTCCGAGAGCTGCTATCATTTGATTCCTGGTAGACTGGGCTTCGTCTGGCGTCTTCAGAATCTGTGGAGTCGTCACTGTCTACATTCTTACCTTTCCCTTTGCTTCTTAATCTCATCTTTTTACCACTTTTTTTGGGTCTTGCACTTTGAACCTTTCTCTTGCCTATGTGAGTATCACCTACATTTTGATCCGCCCATTCAGATATTGTTGCAGCACGAGACAAGCGCAGCAACTGTCTACCAGCGTCATCATCTGTAACAAAACGGCTGGGTACAGGACTGTCAGTCTCGGTGCCCTCTTCATCAAGAACAGGGTCAGAATTGGATCTCTCATGTTCCATCCATTTTCGAATAGGATTTGAAGAATCATACAACGACAACTCCATGAGACGATCAAATGGATCGGCTTCTGGTGGCTTATATGTCCATGAAACATCACGCATACGGATCCGAAGGTTGTAGTTAACATACACCAGCTTATGCAATTTCTCATGAGATAATCTGTTACGCACCTTCGTGTGGATCAATGCAAATGTACTCCAGTTGCACTCACAACCACTGGATGATGCATACTGTGAGACTATCCGTAATGCAAGCTGCTGGAGATGAGGTGTGTCACCTCCAAATATGTTCCACCAAGCTGCAGGAGAAGTATTCTTATCCACTGCCATTCTGTTGGCCAACTCAGTGCCGAATGAACCTTGTTTTCTTCTAAAAATTTCTGCCTCCTGCAGGGCATGCACACACAATTCGGTTGATGCTATGCGTGTAAATGCCTCTCGAATATCGTTCATCATATTTCGACCCATCCCGTAAGAGTAGTGACTTCTTGGGTTCAAAGATCTAGCTGCACATGTAACAATAGTTAGATATTGTTGCAGTAGAAACAAAAAATACAACAATGTTTTTTCGTAACTACATATTACCTGCATTCACAAAGGTATCATTGCAAATGTCCACCATCTTATGATTTATAATGTCCATATACCTTTGCATCTCTCGCTTATCATTCCTATAAAAGGCTTCATACTCATTTTTACATAAATGATATCTGAGAAGTACTTCACTCAAGGTAGGGCTCTTGTCTTGATCAGCAAAACGAAGAAACGCATACAAAGGTTGCACTGCATCTACCACATGTTTCATTGAATCCCACCATGACATGCTTGCTAGGCAGGAGTGAGCATGCCTTCCGTCCTCAGTATTGGCAAATCTACTATTTAAAAATGTCTCAGAACCCATCCATGCCATGAATGTTTCTCTTCGACGAAGCATACTCTCAAGAAACATGTAGTTTGTGCTAAAACGTGTTGCATTCTATCTTATCAACTCACCACCAATAGCATTGGTCATCATAGAGTGCAACTGATTATGATTATACAACCAACGAGAAATGTTGCGAGCCGACTGTATCATAGCTTTATGCTCTGGAAACTCACCAATAGCCTTTAGCATCAGGTTGATTGTATGGGCCACACATGGTTGCCAGACAATATGAGGATACTTGTTTATTAGCAGCTTGCACGCCTTTTTATAATTTGAACCATTGTCTGTAATAAACTGCACAATATTGTCTGCACCTGCATCAATGCATACCTTATTCATTTTCTGCACAAGAATGTTTCATTGTTCAAAATACCATTGGTACAAATAAAACAAATAGTGCACAAGATCCTACGGTTGTTCAAATATCATAGCTGCAAATAAAACAAACAGTGCTATAGAATAAACATATATCTCGTACCTTGAATATGAAGTCCGCAGATTGGCTGTGCCCAGTAACATCACATGAGTTGTGAAAAAATATGACACCATTACAGTGGATCATAAAGTTTATCAAGCTCATCCCTGTTGGGCTAGTCCAAGAGTCACACATAATCGTGACACCGTACATCGGCCACTCCACCTTGAATTTATCGAATTCTTTCTTGATGTCTTTCTCATTAGCATCAAGATACGTGCCATCTATTTCCCTTTCAGTTGGGCTAGGCACGCCCTCACTTGCAAATATCATGACACACGACATAAATATGATAACATATAACGAAACATATAATACAATAAAATAAAGGTCTCGTACCCCATCTCTGTGTCTCCTTGATAGCACTAACAAAGTATGGACTATCGGCTTTTCTACCAGAGATGGCTTCTGTATGAAAAAATTTTGACCATGCGCGTCCAATGGACGACTTTGCTAGCTTGCTCTTCGCAGTCCATGGACCTGTATCGATTCTAGTTTGAATCCGTTCATTACCTGACCTCTGTGATGCGGACCTTCTCATCGTACCAAACAATCCAGACCCAGCACCTCCCTGCGATGAACCAGAAGCACCTTGCAATGAACCAGCACCAGCACCACCACTCTCAAACTGACCACCATATGAACGCTGACGCTGTCGGAATTTCTCCTCCTCTCTAGATAACCTCATGGCAGCCTGCATCTCTTCATCGTCCTCCTCATTGACATTTCCTCCACCTGCAACCTGGTGCTGTCTAAGGGTCTGTTTAGCTCGGTCCTTCCTCCGCTCGGCAGTTCTATCAAGCTCTCGACGAAAATAGTCCCGCACGTCCGTGGGAACATGACGACTCCCAAGTACGCTGCTTCCACGATGTGCCAAATGTTGCTTGAATCGTGTGCCACCACCCCCTCTCTTCACGGCCTTGCAATATTTGCAACGAAACCCGGGATACACGTTGTCTCCGTGCTCTCAAACTGAATCGGACTGATCTGACATCTTACAACCAACAATTCCTGATAATGAGCAACTATGTTCTAAATTTGATAACAAATCGACCAATATTTGAAAAAAAAACACAAAAACAACCATCTCACCTTCGCTGCCACAGAAACCCAGTAGATCGGACGGCTTTCC
>BCLG01000137.1:228770-238948 GCA_001602295.1 Zoysia matrella
GCGAACGGGCGAACGGCAGGAGAGCAGCGCGCGGCTGGGGCAGCGCGGAAATCGAAGCTGGGGCAGAGCACGGCGGAAAATCGGCGGCGCATGCGGAGAGGCGGTTGCCAGGAATTTTGGGTTTGCGGTGGAAGAAAGGAAAAAAGAGAAAAATGAGATGAGGATTAGGGATAGGGTTAGAGAGTATTTATAGAGGGGATTAGAAACAGGGGGTTAGGAATTAATCTGAGATTTTAATTGAAAAACGTGAAACAATTAAGAAGGCTGAAGAAATTAATTAGAGAAATATATTTAGAGGCCCGAAAGTTAATTAGAGAATTCTGGAAAATAATTTTAGCCCCAACGTAAAAATTACGCGGATTAAATTATTTCGGCACCGGATCAATTTAGATAAACGGATTTCGAATTGGACGGAAAGAAATTCGGAACGAACGATTTTTGAACGGAATGAAAATTGGGACAGACAATTTAATTGGAACAGAATTTGGGAAATCGTCACTTCATTTAATTCGAAATTTCGGGATGTTACAATTTGCAACCCAGGAATATTTTTCTCCTACTAGCTTGTAGACAACAATTGTCATCAGGCGAAATTCCTGTAAAACCTATGTATCCCAAGTAGGCCCATTTTTCCTATGTCAATTTCTTTAAAAATATACCAATCTTTCCATGTACTAATAAACAAGAAATGAATACTGTTATTCTAACTTTGCAGGTCGATATATTGCTTATTTGTAGACATAACAAAGCTAACCATTCTTCGGTTACATGAATTGAACGAGCACTAGCCAATAGTTTTGAGAGAATACCGTCTATTATTTTTACTGTAAAAATCACCTTATGTATTACATACTCTCTCCGTTCTTTAATTGATGTCGCCGTTGACTTTTAAATTTAATTTTGACCATTTGTCTTATTCAAAATATTTTGATAAATTTCATATATTTTGATATAATTTGATTTATTATTTGAGTTATTTGAATCACAACTTAAAATTTTACACATTCAAGCAAAATTTTTAAATAAGACGAATAGTCAAAGTTGAATTTAAAAGTCAACGACGACATTAATTAAAAAACGGAGGGAGTATTTGTTTTGCTAGACCAGTCCCAAAAAGGTTTATTGTTGATTGTGCAACTGTTGGTTTCTAGGAAGTTTTTTTTGGGCGACCTAAGACGACGAGAAACACATCAGCCCTCATGCGCAGGCTTTATCCGTCCAACCTGAGACCTTCTTTATGCAGAAACTCTATGCTCTACCTGCGCATGTTGCGACTTCTTTGTATGGAAAAAAATAATCCCAGCACGTAGACCATGTCGTCACTCCTTTGATTAAGATCAATTAATGTTTATGCATCGATCCTGCCCTAATCACCAACTAGCTAGAAGATTAAGCGTATAATGCAGGTTGCCCAGGCAGTTTATGCGGGCGCACCCACGGTTTGGGCCTAAAACCAGCAGCTCCATGAAGTTCACTGTATGTGTGTGGTCCATGCATGATCACTGGCAAATCTAGGGCTGCATGCTGGCCACCTGTGCTTTCATGTGCACTGACCCAAACCATCTGTGGGGTGTTCTGAATAATTTAAAAAACACAAGCTAGTACATCTATCATTGTGTTATAAAAGTACATAATCTACATTATAACAATGAAGGAAACTGGGCCTAGGTTCCTTTGGTTGAACCAGCCCACCCAGGTTGGAATCCTAGATTATGTATGGATGTTACATTTACGGCTAATTATTCTTTTAGTAGTAGGCGATGTTTCCATCTACAGCGATGCATCTGTGGTGACTTTATGAATCTAAAATCAGAGGGTTTAGCAGTTTAGAGGTGCTAATAGGGGGTGTGTGCGCGTATGTTCATAGGGGTGAGTGCTTATATGTGTACGAGTGTGCGCCTGAATATTATGTTTCACAGTATATCTTATAATAGTGATCTGCATAATTACAAACACAGTTAGAAACTTGGCCGTTTGACTGTGCAAATTTGAGAGGATCTCGATATATTGCATGGCACCATGTTGAGAAGAATTGTGGGCAACAGTTGACTTGTATTAACGCCAAGGATCAGTGGCCAACTTGATCATCTCCATGTGACACCGCAAGATGTTTCGTACCACCTTGCATTTTTCGCTGGTACTTTGCTTGCTGTCAAGTTCACTAATTAGCAAGCTAGACAAAACACAGTACAGTAGTTGTTCGGATACAAATAGACACAGATGGCAGGAGTTTGTCTTGTGCCCAAAAGATTACCAGATAAAGGCTATGCAACTAGTTTAACGGTTGCAGCACGTTAAGATCGACATGCCTATGCCATGGCATGTGGCATCTTTGGACGGTCCTTAGCTGCTGCTTTTGGTATCAATCTAGCACGCTAAGATGCCAAGGCCATATAAGATCATCTACTCCAAACATTTTAGAGCAATTTGTAGAGCAAAAATTAGGAGTTCAAGAAAAATTACCTCCAACCATTTGTAAATTAGCTCACTAGACATATCGACTCTCGAAACAAGTGGGGCTTTGGGTTGCCACATTTGGAGACAAGATAGAAACCCCCGAAACACCGAATCCATTTGGAGACCATATTTTAAAATTTATTGGATGGAACATGATTTTTCACTATAGTTCTTTAAAAACTTCCTAAACCCAAATTTACGGATCGGAGCCTTTTTTTACATAGTTGTCGTAGATGCTCTCAATTCACCCACGTAAGAAACTTTTATGCTTGCTCTGACTCTCATATCGCAGCTTAACTTTTTTAATTAAGGTATTTCTGTAGATGCATATTTTTTTACACATTCATATCAACACGGTACAACAAATACCGTGCAGTGATATAATTGAATTAATTAAGTTTCATTTTGAGGCCATAAAGTAATAAACAACAAATCACACTCAAAATTAAAAGCAATGTCATGTTTTTCACATCTTGCACACCTTTACCCACAACAAACTGCCTGAAAGACAAAATTACCCGCAGCAAAGTATCTGATGATATTCAACCATGTTAAGCATTGAGGTTCTCTTATGAATTGAGTTCCTTCAAAGGATGCAGAAAGTGGTAGAAGCGCAGGACCCTCGGCACCTTCATTTTAAATTGTTATCCTAAGAATAACATGCAATTTTAATTCAAAAATGAAGTAAAGTTGCGAATGAGTAAGTACAAAGGTTTGGGAATGGCGGTGAATATTATAGACATGCCATAATTGAATCTAATTTTTGAGAAATCTGCTTGATCCTAATTAGCTAAATCCACCAATTTGAATATTGTGAAATTGTTAAACATTGAATGACTACAAACTTTGAAATTAAGAATTCTAATATTATGTTAGTGTAATATTAAACATTATACAATAGAGGTGAATTAGGCACGTTAAAGAACTGCAAACCAGTGAAATACCAAGTCGATGCTCTATTTTGTTCATGCATTGTATTTAACACATTTGTAGCGTCAAGAAATCAATACAAAGGCATATTTTACTATACTACCTCCTCTTGATGGTGTGTGCCTAATGATAAAGCACATGGGTGATATGGTATTGCACAGAATAAAGTAATTCTCATGGCATATGATCTTTAAGTTTGCGCTTGAAATTTCTCCTATGACTAGTTTAAGTACCTGTGCTACGCAACGGGCAGAACAAGTGATGCAATCCCTTTTCGATCCATAAAGACAATGTGATTTTGTTTCTGCAGCAGTGCCTAATAACGAAGCAATTTTGATTTTGTTTTCGCAGTAGCGCTGCACACACAAACAATACTATTGCCAACCGGAGCAGCAAACTGACGAGGCCGCGTCACTATCTATCTCCGACTTCTTGGTGATGTTGTTTTCTATCAGTGTCTTACCTGGAGTCGGCAAAGGTGCCGCAGACCACGTTTCCTTGGATAATGCCGTCGTACTAACTGTAGAACACATTGAGATAATGGAAACTATCTCTCATATTTCGCCTCTCTGACGGTCACACACAAGGAGAATAGGGATTGGCTACCTCCGAGTCGGACGAGGCCGTCGCGGATGGGGAATGGGAGCAATGGCCGCGGGAACAACAACAGCACGGATGGTGAGCGCGACGTGGACGGGGACCGCGATTGTGCCGAGGGCGGTGATGCGGCATCGCTGCGGGTGTTGGAGTCACCACTTAGCACTGCGCGGAGGTGGGGGTCTACGACGGGACGGTGACACGTCGGCGCTGCGGGAGTTGGGGAGTGCGATGGGGATGGTGATGTGCTGGCGTTGCGGGTATTGGAGTCGCCGCGTAGCGTTGTGAGGAGGTGGGAGATTCGCAACGGGGACAGTGACGCGCTGGTGCTGCGAGAGTTGGAGTCGCCGCGCAACGATGTGCGGATGTGAGGTCCACGACGGGAGGCGGCGATGTGCTGGCACTGTAGGAGTTGGAGTCACTGCACAGTCTTGTGCGAAGGTGCTGGGGCAGGGAGGGATATAATAGAAAGCAAGGGCACATTTGTTTCGCGTTCAAAACACGCCACAACTCGTCGCGCCAGAAGTACGACGCGTGGTGCGCGCCAAACGCCTACGCCACCATCCACCAAAGGTTTGGCTCCGCCACAGGTGCCCTGTTCATTTTCCATGCCGTAGCTTGCAGAATGTAAGGCAAAGTATGGCTGTAAAGCAAACAGGCCTGAATTCCAAAACAAACAGAGGTTAGGGTTAGTTAGTTAGTCATTTTGTTGTAAGGTGCGGGGATGGGGATCTGTTGTGTTGTTCTTTATTTTGAAGATAGAATGCGTGACATCAAAGAGGTGAGGTAGATGATGTCTACAAGCTTATTTATTAAGAAAGATTTATTAAACGAGACAAGAGAACCATATACTCATCATTCCTACTTTTTACAAATACTGACACAAATTTGAAACTACAGAGGCGCCTGTTGAATTAATGTGAAGGGATGCAAACGGCGTTTTGCATGGTTAGTTGTAACACTCTGAGGCGTGTTCGTTTCTGATTCTTTTAGCTTCTTTTTGCTGCTGTTTAATACAGCTGTTCGGTTTAGCTACAAATCAGTTAAACTAGTGCTGTATTTTGCTGCAGCTGCAAGGAATTGCTGTGAACAGTTGCACAACACAGCTGTAAGAATCAGAAACAAACGGACTCTGAAATTTTTGCAATTCAAAATATCGAATCTTTTATTTATTTAATTGCCTTTCATAATTCCACACATGATAAAAATATTTTTCTAAAGTAATATTGCTGGGATTGCATTTCATTTCATTTTGATTGCACGCATGGTATATATAACTTGTGCATTTAATTAAGTAGATTTAAACGCATTAGAAAATACTCCTTTCGATTTTAAAATATTGACACCGTTGACTTCTAACATCAACTTTAACTCTTCATCTTATTAAAAAAATTGTTCAAATGTTTAAAATTTTGTTATTATTTGATTTATTATTAGTGAAATTTAAGTCACAACTAATAATTTTACACATTAGAGTAAATTTTTTGTATAAGACAAATAGTTAAAATTAATGTTAAAAATTAAAATTAATGTTAAAAATCAATGGTGATCAATAATTTAAAATCGAGGGAGTAATGAAAAGGAAGATAGAAAAGGATGACGTTGGTAGTACATTTCTCTGGGCCAAAGCGCACCTCAGCTCTTCTCTCTCTCCGCCCAGCCGGCCACGGCCCACACCGTCCAATTCACTCGCTGCCAGGCCCGCCTGTCATCCCTAAAAGAGCTGGCCTAACCCGCCTCCCCGAACGGAAGCACCGCCTCTTTCGAAATCGCAACGGTCTCCGAATCCGCATCGATCTTTTCCCGATTTCCACGATTTCATTCCTTTTGGTTGCCGTACCTCCAAAATAAAACCCGAGCCACAACAGGAGCTGTTTTCCCATTTTTCTCGAAACCTAGCCACCGCTACTGCCGCCTCCTTACCGAGCGTCGGCGCCGCCGCTTCAAGTCAATCTCTGCCGCCCTTGACACCGCCCACAGCTATGCCGCCCTAGCCGATATTCATCACGACGAGAATCGCCACCGTCGCGCCCTTTCTTCTTCGCTCCCGGTGAACAGCGCCGCCGCAATGGAATTCCTCGGCCTCGATGACGCGAACTCGACGCAGTAGCTCCGTCTCCGGTGAACCCCGACGTCACTGCCGCCAACCCTCTTCCGGCAGCCTTCGAAGTCTACAGCCCCCACGGTGAGAATACCAGAGCGTCGTGCTTCCTTTTCCCCAAGCTTTCGTCGAGGATTAGCCTGGAGCGTCGAGATGGAGCCCTAGGGATGGCAACGGCTCGTGATTGGACTGGATGGAGCAAAAACTTGCCCGTGACCATAGACCCTGTGGGTGAGAAATCATCCCACACCCGTGGGTGAAAACTGGGACCCTGGCCAGCTCCTGTCGGGTTTCAGGTGGGCTTTGAGCACCTGTTGGGTGGCGCAACTGCAGGGCAGTTGAGGTTGGGTGATGAGGGAGGGGCTCAGGCAGGTCTCTTTGCCCTATTTTCTTGGCAACTAGGGTTTTGGTGGATGGAGCTCATTTTTGTAACTTGGTGTTCTCTTGGCCTGTGGAGTTGCAGGGAGGGAAAGGCGCTCTGTTCTTGTATCAGTTGTGGAGAATTGGGAGCCAGAAGTTTTGATGTTTACTCCGCAGGGAATGGTATGGGCTAGTTGGTCGACGCCAGCTCCGGTGAACCAGCAGAGTGTTGGTAGCCCTCCGATCGTGTCTCTCCTCGGGAAGGGTCGCGGAGCTTTAGCAGGAGGTTTAGCTTAGTCTTTGGCTATCTTGTTTCTGTTGCTGCAGCCTCTGAATCAGGTGCTGCACTATGCTTTCCTAGTTCCCTGCTTATGTGTATTTCTTAATGATTTGGAACTAGGACTTAGAAGTAAGTTCAGCTATTCTACCGCTCATGAATTTTTTTATCAAGTAGCAGTCTGTGATAAACTAGATGTAAAAGTTGTCGATTTAAACTACCCTGCCGTTCAATAGCTGGATTGGTGGAGGGGGGGGGGGGGGGTGTAAATTTAATGCACATGAGAAATACTTTATGTAAGCAAAACTGTTGCTGCATTGTTAGTAATGGAGGGAGGGTATATTGACTTTGTTACACCTTTCAAATATTTCAATCATGTTGGTAGTTAGTTATTTGAAAATTTTGGTAATAGTTGGTTATATTTGGTACCTCATGCTGCCTAAGGCAATATGTATATCAAATGTTGGTACTAGTTCTTATCCAGTTCCGATAGCTTTCCTTAAAAACGAAAATGGAAGTCCATGGATATCAAATTTTCTCTGGATGAATCAGTTGAAAGTTCATATATGTTCTTCATGGTTTGCTCCTGTTGGGTCTGGAGGATTTTATCCTCTTCTGAGCAAATGGATTAGCTATGGGGAACTGCATACCATACCTTCGCCTCATTCCTCTTTCCTTATATTTGATTTGTTCTTCTCTTACTACTGTATGACAATATACATATTGCACTTCTTTGATCATCTTTTCCTCCACTTCATTTGCAGTATCACCTATGCTGGCCTATCTGATGAAATATCTCCTTTGTATTCACTCTGGGATACATTCATTAACCTCTACATTGTGGACCTTATTGTGACGAGATCAACTGGGTATGCACCTACTCCCTCCGTCTCCTTTTACTTATCATCCTAGGTGTGGGTGTGGGAATTAAGGAGGGTGAAAAAGGTGGGTAATACTGAAAACGAGGAGGAGAGATAGAGATATGAATGTATTGGGATTAGAGAAAGGTGTATTCAAAAGCGAGGATGACAAGTAAATGGGAAAAATTTGTGAACACTAGTATGACAAGTAATTGGGGACAGAGGGAGTACTATTTTATGCTTTGTTTACTATTATTGCTAATTATAGTTGTCATTACTTTCCTTGTGAGACCTAAACTTTTCTTATTTGAGTGTTCTTTATTCTGCATTCTCAATTTTTGTTTGTCAATATTTCAGATGGGCTCTTACACAACCATAAATAGATTCAGAGGATGAAAAGCTGAAGGGACACATGAAACCAGACTTCCTAGATATGGTACCTTGGTATTCAGGTTAGGGCTTTCTGTATTCTACCTGCAGCTATTTAGATCCCAGATGAGACAAATAAAATCCATATGGCGTCTTCAGTTTTGCTCTATACAGGATAGCATTTGATCTTATTGTCTGTGTAACTCTTGTTGTTGGATAATTTGACATGCGCATTATGCAGGTACAGGGTGCTTTTTCTGGATCTAGGCTGCTCCAAAGTCACAATTTAATTTGCATCGGGAGTGTGTGTTCAAACCAATGTATTTTTGTTGCCGTTGACTACACCCTCAGCAAGTTAGCTTTGGTATATGTCCTGATCTTATATAGCTATGCCGTTGACTACACCCTCAACCTACTGTATTGAGAGATCAGATGGTCAGGTTTGAAGAGCTCTAATGATGCCCTTCCACGTTTTCTCTGATGCCCACCAAATGTTTGATGCAATGACAAGGTAGACCACATATCACTTTTTCTCGCTTTTAGCTGTCACTGAAAAACACTTCGCAGTTTACATTTTCATGTGACCCTGAATCTACAACATTGTTAGTTCTTGCTTGCCATCACCTAATCATGCTATGCTTTCAGCTAGGTTCGCCAAGGTGGACTTAATCACAGGCGGGTACACCATGTTCGAGAGTGACGAGGGTTGATGCACAAGCTCTGCTTTCTGTCCATGGACCTAGCCACTGTCATGAACTGAGGCGAGGATGACTGGTACATGCTGACCTTCATGAATAATGACCACACATCTTTATCACCGTCCTAATCTTTTTTGTTACTGAATATAATTAACTTGGTACACTCCATATCATCACAGTTCAAACTAAAAAAGGAATTGTCCCTCTTCCAAAAATAAAGGAACCACGCCCTCCTTCTGTACAAGTTTTGCATTTGATTTAGATTATTTTAGTTGATCTAACAGTGTTAAGTTCAAGTGGTGTCATTCATTATATTTTTAGACATGATAGAAATAGACTTGCTTCAGATACTGTGTCATTAGGATCACTAACAAGCTCTAATCAACTCTGCTTTATTTTTATTTTTTTAATGAATAGTTGAAGTGAACAATAATTGTTTTGCATGCTTTCTTTCAGTGCATAGTGGACACTTTATAAGCAGGTGGCTGTGCTGGCCATGGGTTGCCAGCATCTATATGTGGCAACGTGAGCAAAACCACTCTGAAATTTATATTCTCTAGACCTCTGTTAGTTTTGTTATCTGCGGTTTTTTCCATTTGTGTAGAAGAGACCTCTACATATACCAGTCTTTGGAACCTGACATGTTTTACCATTTCAGCAATAGTATGTCTGAATGAGTAACAAAATTTATCGTTAATTCACATATCCTGCAGAGAACTTTTGTTGGAGTCGACTCATTCAGGATATTCCAGGAAGTTTACCTCTGAACTTATGATCCAAGGGTGGTTAATGCAGTCAGATTTTAAGAATCTTTTGGAAATTTGGAAGTTGAGGCAATCTAGGTCTATACCACCTCAATCCTGACTTTTAGTGTTGTTTTATAGATGTGGATTGTACCTACCTTATCCATCATTTGCTTCTGATGTACTGTGTCTGTTCACTGAATCGATTATACGATTCGTTCTGAAATTTACCATTGTGTGACATAGCATAAATATTGGCCCTTATGTCCTTTTGTTTCAGTTGATCTTTCTTTGTTAGTGCTTCTTCCTGAATTCATTGAATGTCATATTTATCTGTTTTGTTTTCAAATTGCGCATCCTAATGTTTAGTTCTTTGTTTTTCCCTTTCCAGATTATAAGTGCAGTAACAAAATTTACTTCAATTTAATTACAACAAGCTTCTGACAGAAATCAGATCTCCATATTTACATACACTCTTGTTAACAAAATCATATTGTTTCTACTTGCATTGTTAGTTTTACTTACAGTTACAAAATTTAGCAGCATACACATGACAGGCGCTCCATATATTATTGAAAATTCGTTCTACTGTCTGTTGAGTGATTCTTTCTTATTTTCTTTTCTATATTTGCAGTTTTTTTCAATAACCTCAATCTTATGTACTTTCTGATGATTGAGCTATTTCAGTTAAAGATCCTCCATATGTAATCTGCCTCTTTCTAGACTACAGACATTGCCTAAATGAGATAGCATCACCTCCATATAAACAGGTTACTTTGATTGGAT
>BCLG01000137.1:238953-304392 GCA_001602295.1 Zoysia matrella
GGTTACTTTGATTGGATGTAAATATAGCAGTATAGCTTCCCATATAGAATCATGTGGATGTAAATCTACACGATCGTATGTTTACATCATCTCTGTGCACAATGTTTCTGAATATTCATAATATATATTTTCCTATCTTTTTTTTTAAAAAAAGTACTATCCTTAAACATTTGAAGATTTAGCTGACATCATGAAACAGCTCATTTGCTAACATTTTTTTGGTGTCTACTATTGCACCAGCAGATACAATATTGACTGTCACAAAATATACTTGAGCTAAAAGTAAACTCAGCATTTGTTCCTATTGAAACAAGTCTGGGAAAATTCTTACTTAATTCTTTTTCTCAATCTTGTTATCGGACTATCTGTAATCTTGTATCAAACTGAAAGTCACATGGCTTCTTTGTTTTTTGTTGAATTGTGTATCATGAAAATAATTGGACTATTTTAATGTAAAAATTTGCACCTAAGTCCTCACAATTTTAACTTAATTATGATTTAGTCCCTAAAACCTTATAAACATTATAACTTTTAAATCGTAACTCCAATTTAAGTGAATTTTATATCAAAACGATAGTATCGAAATAACCTATGCATTCATGACATCATTCTATTGTTTCTCTTCTATTGTATGCATGTTTGTGATTGAATTGTGTTTTTTGTTTGTCTGCCTGCCCATTTAGATGGATACGCTTCGGATCCACTTTGCGAGGACTGCAAGAATCGACACTCCAAGATTTTTGAGCAGCAATACTATTACAAAAGCAAGTGTCCTTGACCATCTTATGCCTAATTTAAAAAACCCCTATCTTGTAGATTGCATGCTTGTGTCAAATTGATTGCGCATCAATTATTAGAAAGTCACCTAGTTTTTTCTTATCATGCCTTATCGCCCTAGTTTACTTTTTTGATGGGTAGATTATATGCTTAGCTTGTTGTTGTCGGGATGGATGATATTAAATTGATTATTATCATACTTGCTTCACGAGGATTAATGGGCTATTTAATAGTAACTTGGAGATAGTGATTTGGAGGATATGTTTGGTGTAGGGCTGTGTGCGGAGTTATCGGCACTGTCACTTAGTATGTTACTTTCTCAAATCTAAGCATCGGTTTGCGAAGCGACCACCCATGTGCTACCGTACAACCACAAGCCAAGTATGGGCGCGACCTGATGTAGTAAGTGATAGAGACTAGTTTTTTATGTGCCAACCGGTGGAGCGGGTAAAGCGGGTTATGTCTAGATCCGCCTGGAGAGAGACGTGTGGGGAAAAGAGGGTTACTCTCAGGAACCATGTGGCACAAGAGGGGGCTTTTTCTATGTTACGATTAGTGCCTGACAGGCGAAACCTCAGTGAGCATGTACATATTGGAGAAGGCCATAGAAAAGCCTTAAAGAGATCTCCTAGCCTTCACACCAAAGTAAGTGTGCGAGTGCTCGGTCAACACGGGTGAAATGAAGATTCTTTAGTTCACCTGGAAACAGGGAATGAAATCACTTCTCCTGGGAAATGTGTACAATCTCTGCAGAGTTAAACTGTCATGACAGCCGTGCTCACGGTCACGAGCATTGCATAAACCCTCACATGATTAGTGAGATTTTGGTATGGTTTAGTTGGTGATCAGAGTGGAGATTGTGTTTGGTTTTTATGTTGGTGCTAATGCCGGGTAAGCTATAGGCATGTTGGTCTATAAGCGCGGTGTCTAACACTTAGTAAATAGGTGCTTAATAGCAGTGAGAATCTGAAGGAAAGAATGTGAGTTTCAATTAGCATTCCTAATAATACGATACTTACTTGTATTTCAAATATAAAATGCAAGAATCCAGTGAGACATAAAACCAAATACATCAAGAAAGTGTCCTCCATTGCCGCAGTAAGATTAGCATGAAACTCTTCATTAGCGCACAGGTCTGTGCAAGTGTTTGGCATGAACTGCAGCATGAATACTTCCTATGAATTATGAAAGAATGGTTAATTTAACTTAAATGATACACATGAAAATTCACTTATGAATTACTGAGATCATGCTGTAAGTCTTCAAAGATAACCATCTTGTGATCAGAATAGTAACTACTTCTAAAAAAAGAGAAATACTAACTCTCATAAGCTATAAATTATCAACTTCATCAGCAAAGCAGTGCATGCACAATTGTGAATGCAACTATTTATTTTTCCCACCTAAAAAACATATTGTGTGAATCAATAGTATCCAGTACAGATGAAATATCATAAAAAGAAAATTCATGCCATATATGACAGTGTTGATATTGAGGACATGCATCTTATCTTCACACAGAATGTTCTGACAAACATTGCCTTCCAAATCAATATTTGGATGGTATGCCTGTATGTTAGTGTTAGAAAGTGATTCAATGATCAAAAGTGGAAGGAATTCAATGATCCCATGGCCACCACCAGTCGCTGTAGGTAGAATGTTTCCTCCAGGAACTGGCTCAGCGCTGCAATGCTGCTCCCACCCACAGCTCCTCTTGCTCTCCTCCTGAAATAATTTCACTTAGTCTCGTGTTCTTGCCATGAACATCTAATCCGGCTAAAGTTGCGAGGGATTTTGCATTTGCTCACCATTCTTGGGCAGACGTTGTTGATCTTGTCATTCAGGGGCTGGTACCGCTTGACATGCTTGGTCAGGTACGGCATCATCGCCTGATACCTCGTCCTCAGCTGCTGGCTGGCATGGCGGCTTCGTCGCCACTGAGGCCTCTTTGCCTTAGGCGGCCAGCTTCTCAAGCACCGTGAGCTGCTGCTTCAGTATTTCAAAATAACTGATTCTTAACTAAAAAATGCAAGACAAAAATCAGAAAAGAAGAGGAATTGGGACAATTTGGAAAAGAAAAGACGCGTCGATCTGCATCTGAATTGCTTTGCTCAACTTATGTTTTTCCTGATATAAAAGAAGAGAGAATCACAGGCTTAGCAAAACAAAAAAGAATTTCTCTGGCAGAACTTTACAGGGGAAGAAGCACACATACCACTATGTATTCATTTCCGAAGCCATCTGGTTTCTTTGAGTAAGTTTTCTTTCTCTTGATAAACTGGTGTATAATAACCTGCATAGCCGACTGATCCAGGTATGGAAAAGCAGCCATCTGGTCCTGCAAAACAATGAAAGTATATATTAGATACCTGACGTGGGCAGCAACCCCTCCAGGCTATCGAGCAGGAGGTCGAAAGGAGCCTCCATATCGGTGTCGACGGCTATCAACCAGGCAGACGTCGTTAGGCAGAGCAGGGAAGGAGGCGAGTTGCAGGGCGCGCCCCTCCTCGGTGACGATGAAGGTCACCTGGGCGTCGAAATTTTATAAAATGGAAGGGGAGGCGGCGAGCAGCGCGTGGGCCGTGGGGAGGTGAAGGGAGGGGACGCGCGCAGGAAGGAGGCGAGGCGGCGCGCGGCGCGTGGGCTGTGGCGAGGGGAAGGGAGGAGGGAAGGGGACGTGCGGAGGAGAGGCGGCGCAGGGAGGAGAGGAGGTGGCGCACGGCGTGTGGGCTGTGGCGGCGGGGGCCAAGGAACGCGGGGCAGCGGGGAGGCGAGAGGTTGGCGGCGAGGCAGCGGGGAGGCGAGCGGTTGGCTGCAGTGGAGTGGTGGCAGGGGCGAGTAGGGGATGGGGAATAATGATGCACGGTCTGAATCTGACGGTTGAAATAATCCGATGATGTGGCGCAACAATAGAAGAGTTTTGGGAACACTTATATAAGTATTATTATAGATGAAACCAGCACTTACTCATATGACCTCTCTATGGAACCAGCACGTACTCACCTGCGGGCTAAATGAATTGGTGGGAGCAAATAATGCAATGTAAATAATTGAAGGGCAAACAGGACATTAGTTAAGGGAAAAAACTAGAAACCAATTTATATAATCTAGCCTCCAAATACCACCCCTCAGATTATATTTATAAACCAGATTATATAACCTACCTCGATCCATAATCTAGATTATAATAATCTTTACTCCTTAGTTGCCTCAGAAAGCACTCAAAAAATTAGCTTCATTTGCAGTCACCAGAAAGTCTAGCTAGGTCACTAACAGTCTGGTGAGCCAGGAGAGGAGAGTCCAGAAGAGATATTTTCTGGAGCCAGTTGTGGAGAGTCCCTGGATACTCTGATGTGGTCAGTTAGCGGACAGTTCAGTGTCTATAGAGATGAACTCCAGAAGAGATGTCTCTGAGAATACAAAAATGAGAGTCACCGAATAGTCCGGTGTCATATAGAATAGATTCTAGAGATTGTTTTTTATGTTTGTAGAGATATGGAGTCACCAGACAGTCCAGTGTGAAGAGTCATGTGAAAGTTCGGTGATTAGTAAAAGCAGATAATTTTATAAAATCACATTCCAAAGGTTGTTTTTATGGGTTGGTAGTCTATATAAACTGTAAAGAGAGACATTGAGAAGTGTGTCTGATGTCTGAATTGCTGGAGCAAACTTGTGAGAGGCTAAAGGACATCAAGGAGAAAGCAGAACTCAAGTTTGAAGATCTTTTTTGCAAGTAGGAGAGTGAGTATAAGTATTCATACACTTCGAAACCTTGTGAGGCTTTGAGATGAGTGTCTTGTCTTATTACTATTGGTTTGCCAGCCTAGACCGGTTACAAGTTGGTGTTCGAGCTTTCAAGAAAATTGTAGAAGACAACACCAAGTTTATACATGAATTCGGACCCCTCGCTCAAAAGGGACACCAAGAGGGAGTGTCCAAGCCTTAGGCTTGCTCTACGAGTGGGTATTGTTCGCTATAGGCGGGATCGCTGATGACTTCACTCCGAGAGTGAAGCATACCCTAGAGAGCACTATTTCGAGAATGATGGAGGAACCGGTACTATAACAGGAGTGGTCCAATGATGATTAGGTAAGATGCCAACCTTCCAATACCTCTAAAAAATCATTGAGCATTCTCTTGACCCTACTTTTTACTTTCCATATTTCATACCTATTGAGTAGTGTGATAGGTTGCTTTGTGATTCCTCTATGTGGCTATCGTACTAGTGCTTGCTGGTTTCTTTAGTCATATTACTAGCATTGTTAGGGTTTTTGACCTATTAAAATTGTGTAGGTTATTCTTGTTGGTCTGAGTCTCGTAGTTTAAATTTGCAGCGAAATTGAGTTACCTAAGTCCATGATTCAATCTCCCTTCTTGGTGTCCTTTGATCCTTACATCTTGGAAGAAAATAACAGAAGTTCTGGTGTTAAACTATCAAAAAAATTAAAAGGAATGACATTTAGTTGTTAAATAAGTTCATTGCAAGCACTATGGTGTAAACATCTCAAAAAAGTTTAGATAGAAATTACTATGGAGATTTCTGCGGTGCTAAATTATTATCCTAACGAACTGAAATACTATGGTGCCAAATTTAGAGCAAGCACTATAGCGTAATCATACTATGGTGCCAAATTCTTATCCTAACGAAATGAAATACTCCTTGCAATGACAGGTGGGGAATTACTTTGTATTGAATCTTCGATAATAATTGTGGCAGAACCGTCCCAAAAATCACGGGCGGCTCGCCTAGTGGATCATCTCGGGTGATAATTAACAACAATACCCAAATAGTACAACACGAGTGCCAAAATATATTAAAGAAACCAATTTAAAGTGTTACATTAAAGTTCAAGTTGTTCTTAGAATAAATATTTAAAAACAGAGTTTCAAACAGAGCAGAAACGATACAGAAAGTGACATCGATGATACTTACGACGGTTTTCAGTATGAAACATATCTTGCTCTAAGACATGCTTCATTCCTCGCAGCCAGGTGAGGAGGGAACCCATTCAATAGACCAATCCTACAGGGGGTTCACCGTCTCACACCATCTTGCCACAGCAATCACACCAATTGCTTGCATGGAAAGCTACAGGCAAAAAAGAAAAACAACAAATAGTGAGTACGTACTACTCAGCAAGACTTACCCGTCAACAGTGGCCATCTACAGCAACCTTCTAACATAAGAAGGCTGACTCACAGATGGTGGCTCTTTAAAAACATAGCACTAACGATGAGTCGTTACTTTTAACTTTTAGCAGTGAGTTAAATTTCAAGACAGATAAATTTAGTTTGCACTATGATTTACTCCAATCATGGTTGCAATACAAAAATAGTAATCATCAAATCAATATAAGTTCATCATTCATTCCATGTTCTTACTACAATGTAACTAAGTGAGACAAGCGATACTCAAAACTGTGAGGGGCAGCGATTATAATTGATTTACGTCCTGCAGAAACCCAATTACATGACATGCACACGCTTCTTGAAAGCCGTACGTTGCAACTTTTCAAAACAATTCCATAGGGCCGATCCGACGCGCACCTCTCCCAAGAACATGGTCCTCCATGCAATCACCACATTGATTGCATCCATGGTTAGATACAAGTCTTTCTCAGCATGTATGGTTACGTCCAACCACTACGGTATTATGCTACATCAGTTTACCGAGTCCCATATATCCAGCATGTAATTGATACTATTCAAACTTGCTCAATAGGGCTACACTCGAACGGTCATTAATCAACACAGATAGGGCTAACGCACCCAAGACCCATGACCTGCTGCAACCTATACATCTCTGCTGGTCTCCAATTGTCATTCTTGTGACAAAGCTAACCACAAGTATTATGTTCTGCTCAAACTTGTAATAACCTGAAGCTCACGAGTGAATTCCATCCAGTTAACTTCTACTGTTAATTATGACTCAAAGCCTAACTCTAAGTCAATATACATGTACCAACAATATTTAACCTGTGAAAGGATCAAGTGACCGAGAAAGGGGGTTGAATCGGGCACTTACACTACTACGTCGATTTCTTTCTCTTCCTAGAATCTAGCAAAACTAGCAATCAACTCCTAGCATGCAAGGACTAAGCAAGAGTAAAAACAAGATAGAAGACAATGTACCACAAGAAGATAAAGAGCTAAAGCAACCTATCAAGCTAATAAGCAAGCCGGCACGAGAGCCACCAAGAGATTCAACCAAGCAACCTATCACACTACTCACAAAACAGAAAATGCGTTAAGTAAAGAGAAGAGTGAAAGGGATGTGAGCAATTTTTCCCGAGATCTCAGAAGGATGGCGCCTTCCCCTAATCCTCATTGGACCACTCCCAATGGAGTCTTGGTACCTCCCGTCATTCTCGAAACGATGCTCACAAGGGTACGCTCCACTCCCAGAGTGAAGACACCGACGCCTCGATTGTAGCAAACAATACTCTTGGTGTCCCTTTCAAGCGGAGGACCTGAAACCACTCACAAACATGATGTCGTCTTCCACAAGTCTTCTAAAGCTCGAACAACGACACCTAACTTGTCTAGGCTGCCACAGACTAAGAGTAACAAGCCGAATACACTCCTCTAAGCCTCACAAGCTCTAGAAATGAATGGATGCTCTTAGCTGCTCTTCACAAGTACTCAAGATCTCACTAGATGCTCTCTTGTGCTCTCCTTGGTTACCTTTGGCTCTTCACAAATGATCTCCAACTGTTCTAGCCGCGAGACCGCTCCACAACAGCTCTCCATCTGTTTAAATAGGCCCCAAGCCCTGAAACAACCGTTAAAAGCTGTTGCCAAAAAGCTAACTGCCTTTTGCGGTCATCAGACTGTCCGGTGACTGGGACCACCGGATTGTCTGGTGACTTCTAGTCTTCTTTTGGCAGAAAACATTCTCTCTGAAATCTATTCCATGTGACACCGGACTATCCGGTTCATACCATCACCGAACTGTCCGGTGACCTTCTCTTTAGGACTCCCAGAGATACCTCTTTTGGACACCATCTTCTGGGCTCACTGAATTGTCCGGTCACTGAACTGACGGATTGTTCGATGACTCCTCCTCTTGACTCTAGAGAGCACCTCTCTCTGGGCTTCGAGCTCCTGCACTCACTGGACTATTTGGTGACCTCGTCGGATAGTCCGGTGAAGACCTCTTCTTAGCCTCCAGAAAACATCCTCTCTGAACTCCAGGCTCCCACCCTCACCGGACTATCCGAGACTTCGATGGACTGTCCGGTGACCTAATAGCTGCTAAAACTAGACTTCTTCAAGATCCTTTAGCTTCCGCTGCAACTCTTGATATTTTCAAGCTTCCACTGATCACTCAAGTGCCTCAGAGAACCTAAAGCATCCATACACCCTAATTCTTGTAAAACCGAAACGAGTGACCCAACCCCTCTTAATAGTATTAGTGTTTCCTATAGACTTGTCATGCCCTAAACTTTCAATTTGATGATATGAATAATTCTTAATAATAAAACGAAAAAATTATGAATATTTAAAAATTTCAATATTAATTTTAAAGTGTGATTTACAATATCTTGAAAATAAATTTTAATACTTTCTTATTATTTAACATGGTGTTATAAAATGGGTTTATTTTTATTTCAAAGGCATGTTTATTTCATTTATAATTTATTAAAAAAACAATGTTTCTTCAATTCACTAAAAAGGTTTTATTAAACTTATAAAATAAATTTGAATTATCAAATAAAACATTTGAACATTACAAAGTATTCATTTGTTTTTAATTTTAAATGTTTTCAAAATTTCCTTGAAAATAAAGTTTTAATATTTTGTTATAATTTGTTGTGATATTAACTTACTTTAATAAAACAATTTTGTATTTATTTTAAAACCAGTTTATTCGAATTAAAAAAAATAAAGAAGTGTTTTCCTTAAATTTGATTTTTGAAAATATGTCTTTAAAACATGATTTTATTGTGAACTTTGATTTTTATTTGGAAACTTTCAAATGAAGTAGAATGAATCTACCTCAAATTATTTTACTGTTCAGGAAATAATCTAGTAAAATGATTTTTTTTTTGGTATTTAGAAGAAAGTTTTTTTCGACTTAAAAAAGGGGGTGCTCTCACATAATTTTAAATTCCGAAAAGATATCTTCGAAATATTATTTTGGAAACTTGTTTTGAAAGGGTTTTCAAGGAAAGCATGAAATGACATTATCTCAAAATCTTTCAAATAAATTCCTTTGTTGTTTATAAATAATTTACTAAAACAAATTATAAATGAAATGGATAAAAGAAATTATAATCAAAGATGAAAAAAATAATAAACAAAAGGAAACAAAAGATATTTTCCCATATTTTTTATTCTAGAACTAAAAAAATGTCTTAAAATATGTTCAAATAAAGAAAAATGCATTTACATCAATATATTTTTAATGAATTATTTCATTTGAATCTTTTTTTTGAAATAATCTGATTAAAATAATAATAAATGATTAAAAGTGAATAAGAAAAGGAATAACAAAAGAAGAAAAAAAAGCTTACCTGACCTGGGCCGCAACCCTCTCCCTCTCCCTTTCTCCACTTCGGCCCAATCTCCCCAGCAGCCCACCAGGCCAGCTCGCCCACCCCCTCTCCTTCTCTCACCGGCCAAAGGACCCCACCCATCGGCGCTTTCTGCTACCTCCAGCCGCGTCCCCCGAAACTGCCGCACGCGTCGCGCCGATCCTTCCTCAACCGACCCTCGATTTCTCTGGGATTCCTCCCTTATCCGCACCCCAATCTCCACCTCCAACTCGGCCGCCCTCGTTTCCGTATAAAACCTGAGCCTCCTTTCCTTCTCTCTCGTTCCCAGAACTCGAAATCCTAGCAGCCCATCGCGCCGCCAATTCGAGCAGCCCCAGCCGCCTCCGACCTCGTGCCGCGCTTTCCCAGCCGCTCCGCCCCTCCTGACTCATCCCCGTCGAGCTTCCTCACCCGACATGCTCACCCGTCACCGTCGAAGCCGTTGCTTACCACGCCGTCGTCGCGCCCCCGCTTCCGGCCAACGTCGTCGTTGTCTAGTACCATGGTGAGAATCCCCACCTCGTCCTCTCTAATTACCCCTTGTTCTCGTCGAGATCTGTCCACCGGAGCGCTGGGAACGGCTGCCTCCGACGAGCCCGGCCATGGCACCACCGCGTCGGCCGGCTGCCCAACCGCAGGCCGCGCGAGCCGTCCGATCTCGGACGAATGGTCCAGATCAGATCCGCGCCTCCTTAGATGCTATTAGATCTCATCCATTAGATCAATATCCGAGCGCTCGAATCAGGCCACGTATACTTTTAAACAACATCCATCTGTTTCAAAATCAAGGGACCAGATCGGATCCCACCCCACCATACATATATTAGATCTAATCCAGGCCACCCGATCTAAGATCCGAGAGCCCATATCATGCCACGTCATCAACCTGATTAGATCCGTCCATCTAGAAATCTAAGGCCCAAATTAATCTGAGATTTTCAGTAAAAAAAAAAGAGGGAATCTTTACTGCATCAGCATGACCTCATGGTGACGTCAGCACACCCGATTATTTAACATTATTATGGAAATTAGGATAATTAAATTTGGATTAATCTGTTAAATAATATAAAAATAAAATAATTAATCATATTATTAATCTCAAAATTAATTATAATAACTATTTAATAATTACATTAATAATAATTAACTATATTAATTTTACAGGAAAGCCCTGTACTTTTTGTTAATTACAAAATCAGCCCTGGCCTTATGACAAATTTACATTTAGGTTCCTCAACTTTTCTATAATTACTTGTTGTCCTTAATTAATTCTAGAAATTACAATTAGGTCCTTAGAACTTAATTTTAGCGCCATTATAATAGTAACAAATATGATGATAATTACAATGACAATAAATATAATAACACTATTATTAATGATAATCAAAATAATATTAATAGTATAATATAACCATAATATTATTTATATTGCCAATAATAATATTTAAAATACCATAATAATAATAATTGTAATATTGGTATCTTTACAATTAAACCCTTATAACTTTAGTAAATTATAAAATTAATCTTTGTCAATTAATAAATCCATTTCAAAACCCAAAAATTTTATAAATTAGTATATTTTACATTCTCATTTAAAAAATTGCACCTAAGTCCTCAGAATTTATTTTTAATTACAAATTAGTCCTTGAACCTTATAAACGCGATAAGTTCTAAACCGTAACTCCGATTTAAGTGAACTTTATACTAAAAACGATCGTATCAAAATAACCTATGCATTGATGCATCCTATTGTTTCTCTTATGTTGTATGCATGTTTGTGATTGAATTGTGTTTCCTTGTTTGTTTGCTTGCGCGTTTAGACGGATTCGTTTTGGATCCACTTTGCGAGGACTTTAGGAATCGACACTCCAAGATTTTTGAGCAGCAATACTATTACAAAGGTAAGTGTCCTTGACCATTTTATGCCTACTTTACAAAACCTCTATCTTATAGATTGCATGCTTGTGTCAAATTGAATGCGCACCTATTATTAGAAATTCACCTAGTCTTTTCTATTATGCCTTGTTGCCCTAGTTTACCTTTTTATTGGGTAGATTACATGCTTAGCTAGCTGTTGTCGACATGGGTGATATTAATTGGATTTATTATCATACTTGCTTCATGAGGATTAATGGGTTCTTTAATAGTAACTTGAAGATTAGTGATTTAGGGGATATGACTGGTGTAGGGCTGTGTGCGGGGTTATCGGAATTGTTCTTTGGTATGTTATCTTCCCAAATCTAAGGACCGGTTCGTGGAGCGTTGTGCGTGCCAGCTGGTGGAGCGGGGAAGCGAGTTACACTGAAAACCGCATGGAGCGAGATGTGTGGAGAAGGGAGGGTTGCTCCCGGAAACCATTTGGCACAAGAGGGGGCTCTCGGGTTATGGTTAATTTCCTGACGGGTGAAACCTCAGTGGGCACGTACAAGCTGGATGAAGCCATAGAAAAGCCTTGAAGTGATTTCTTGGCCTTTACACCAAAGGAAGTGTGCGAGTGCTCAGCCAGCACGGGCAGAATGGAGATTCTTTAGTCCACCTGCAAACAAGGGATGAAATCACTTTTTGTGGGGAATTATGTACAACATCTGCAGAGTTAAAACTATCATGATAGCTGTGCTCACGGTCATAAGCATGCATGGACCCTCACATGATTAGTGAGATTTTGGTATGGTCTGGTTGGTAATCACAATGGGAGACTGTGATTGGTTCTTATGTTGGTGCTATAGTCAAATAGGCTGTAGGCATGTTGAATTATAGGTGCGATGTCTATTATTTAAGTAAATAGGTGCTTAATAGGAAGTGTGTCTCTATTGTGAGCTTTTATGCAAAAAGAACCCTATGTCGCCTTTGCTTTGTTTATTGCCACATGTCATCCTTTCCCACACTTGC
Source organism: Zoysia matrella (assembly GCA_001602295.1). Classification (NCBI taxonomy): domain Eukaryota; kingdom Viridiplantae; phylum Streptophyta; class Magnoliopsida; order Poales; family Poaceae; genus Zoysia; species Zoysia matrella. Next base: position 251,160 of record BCLG01000137.1, read on the forward strand.
TGAGTACATCACGTACTCAACTTTGCCTTTATAAATGCTGCTCAGTTGAAAGAAAAGTTTTAGAGGACATTGAAGACGCAAGAGCTGAAGTCTAGGCGTGTTGTCTCTCCGGTCAACTGCCTGTGAAAACTGCGCTACGCTTAGTCTACTTTTTCGCTGCATTCGATAATCATTTTATTTCTCTTTATTCATGACATTGTTCTGTTTTACCATTAATGAAGTCACTTTATGTGTGAAACTTGATTCCTGGACACACATAAAGGGTCGCATGATTTTAGTCTAAAAACCGGGTGTGACAAGACTCAAGGCCTAAAAACTAAGCCACACATGGCTCTAGATCATCTTTAGCCTTGGATCTGCTTCAACCTTGGAAAACACACCGGGGACCCGAACAATCTTGAAGCAACCAACTCGTAGAAGTGGAAAATAGTGATGATAAACCTGCATCCAACGAGTTTGTTCATGGTTCCCATTCAATCACCAAAATCATTTATACCTTTGAGGGGCTTTAATGGTCATGAAGCTAACAATCTCCCCCTTTTTGGTGATTGATGAGTCATCCATGATGCAAATGATCGAGATGATACAAAAGATAGGAATGAAAGCACAACACGACTTAAGCGAACGGATAGGCACAAGTTGTCTTTCCATCTCTTGACAAGAAGTTCACAAAATGCACGAGGTTTCATACCATAGCTTTAGACTCCCACTCGATAAGTGCATTGCTTACTCTTTTCATATTCCTTGATTGGTCTTGTTGACTGCATTCATCTCCATCTCTTTTGACTCCTTCCCGTCTCCTACAAATAGAAAATAATCACAATACGAGTAGAGGGCAAAGGGTAGTAATCATAGGATTTAGGAGAATAGAAAAGATTACTCCCTTTGATTTCTTGATCGCTTCATCTTGTCACCTTTTTTCTCCCTTCATTTCTTCTTTGATCGTCATCTTCGATCATCATCTCTTATCATCATTGCTATCTCTCTCTTCATATCTTCCTTGATCATCCTCATTTTATCAATGTCATTTCTCTCCCCCTTTTTCATCTATCATCCAAAAAGAAATGCCATAAAAGAGGAGGATACAACAGAACAATAATCTTGGTAGATAGGCTATGAAACAATATTATCAGATCTCCACGGTTTCCTTCAACGTTTCTCTTCATCTTCAATCAACAATGTCGACGATTCTATTCTTGCTCATCATCTCATCAATATTGTAATTATTCTTTCTTGTTTATCTTCTTCTTGTGTCTTGATCATCTTCTTGATTTCAAAACTCCTCTCCTTCGAATTAGTGTCTTTCCTACAAAAGATTATTCAAGAAACTTCTTCTTTCAACAAGAGGGGGTTAGTAATGCACATGGGAATGTATGAACCATAGTTTTTGAGCCGTGTAAGTACATTTAACCTTAAAGCTCGAAATATCATGATTCAATGGCATGATGCTCACAATTACTATGGAGTCTACGGTAGTCAACTTATATTGTTTGTGAGCAAGTCCCCCTAGAATCGTGCTTGACGTCAAGACACTAGATGCAATGCATAAGATGCGCATGAATGCATAACAAGAATAAAAGATGCATGCTCATGATGAAGAAGGACTAAAAAAATACTGTCATCACATTGAATCCCCTTGCAAGCTTACTCACAATGACTCTCATCTCCTAGCCTTGGGCACCCCATGAACATTCTTACTAAGCTCTTCATAATCATTGCTATCTTGAGAGGGTTAAATGACGGTCCTACAAAACAAGAAGAACAACAACAAAAAAAGCAAACAAGTATTTACAAAGAAAATGCTAAGCTTTGGAGATTACTCAAGTAAAGTCCGAAAGATCAAGAATGTTGAGCTCTCCTCTTAGACTGTTAAAGTTCTTCTCATCAAGGGGCTTCGCGAATATGTTGGCCAATTGATCATTTGTCCTCACACTAATAAGTTCAATATCTTTCTTGGCCACATGATCCTTTATGAAATAATGCTTGACATCAATATGTTTAGCATGCCCATGATCACCCTTATGAACAGCCATATTGATTGCACTCTCACTATCACAATATAATGTAATTTGATTATATACCAATCCATAGTCCATGAGAGTTTGCTTCATGTAGAGAAGTTGAGCACAACAAGCACCGGCTGCCATATATCTGCTTCGGCCATTGAGAGAGTCAAGGCATTTTGTTTCTTAGAGCTCCAAGCAACCAATGATCTCCTAAGAAATTGACATCCACCGGAGGTACTCTTTATACTCACTTTGCATCCAGCGAAGTCCGAGTCGAAATAGCCAACAAGATCAAAGCCTCCATCTTTTGGATACCAAAGGCCCATAGTTGGTGTATATTTGAGGTAACTAAGAATCCTTTTGGCAGCACTTAAATGAGATTCTTTAGGATTAGCTTGATAACAAGCACATAAGCATACACTAAACATTATATCCGGGCGAGAGGCGGTTAGTTATAAGAGAGAACCAATCATGGAACGATAAAGCTTTTTATCAACCGATTTACTACTCTAATCTGGGCCAAGAATACCATTTGTGGCAACTGGAGTCCTGATTGGCTTTGAATCTTCCATACCGAAACGCTTGAGAAGATATCTTGTGTACTTCTCTTGATAGATGAATGTTCCTCCTTTTATTTACTTGACTTAAAATCTGAGGAATAAGTGAATCTCTCCTACCATGAACATCTCAAATTCTTTGGCCATTAGATCACGAAATTCAATATTGTAAGCATCATTAGTAGAATCAAAGATAATATCATCCACATATATTTGGCAAATAAAGAGATCATCATCAACATGTTTAGTAAAGAGAGTGTTATCAATACTCCTTATCTTGAAGCCCTTGTCGGTGAGAAAGTCTCTTAGCCACTCATACCACACCCTTGGAGCTTGCTTGAGTCCATACAATACTTTCTTCAACTTAAAGACGTGGTCGGGATGCTTGAGATTCTCAAAGTCGGGTGGTTGCTCAACAAAAACCTGCTCATTAATATAGCCATTTAGAAATGCACTCTTCACATCCATTTGATATAATTTAAAGTTAAAATGTGAAGCATAACCAAGCAATGTTCGAATTGACTCAAGTCGAGCTACGGGGGCGAAGGTCTCATTGAAGTCCACCCCCTCAACTTGAGAGTAACCCTTGGCCACGAGTTTTGCTTTGTTCCTCACGACATTCCCCTTGCTCTCAAGACCCATTTGGCACCGATGATGTTCTTGTGCTTCGGCCTCTTCACCAATTCCCAAACTTGATTCCTCTCAAAGTTATTGAGCTCCTCTTACATAGCCAACATCCATCAATGATCCTCCACCGCTTCATATATATTCTTGGGCTCTATCAATCAAAGACACAAAATAGAAATTTTCACAAGCAATGTTAGCCGCATCATCATTAGCATAGTTTGGCTTATATTGATTTCTCCTTGTCTTTAACCCATGAGAGCGACTCCCAATAATCAAGTCACTTCTGTGATCTCGAGAAATGGAGTTGTGCCTCTTTGGAGCTCTTTGGCTTGCGGTGGAGAGACATCTTGTGCATCTTGAATGGCTTGCTCTTTGGGGATGACGGTATCTTGTTGTCGGAGCAGAGAGCTGTAATCTCTTTAAATTCTTGATGTTTTTGTTGGGCAAGGTGGTGTAGCATTTGATGTAGATGATCTTTGATTTCTTGGGGTAGTGGGTACTTGAGGTAGCTCTCTCAGTGCTTGTATACTTGATGATTCTTGCGCTTGATTTGTTGATGTAGTGATCTCATGTTGTATCGTGGAGGAATCTTTCGGTGGAGGTGTAGAAGAATCATCTTCTCTTTGTAGGACTTTTCCTACGGGCATCTTTCGCATTGCCTCGTACAAGGGTTCATCATCATCTACATCACAACTATAAGATTCTTTGTTCTCTTGAGAACCATTAGTTTCATCAAATTGCACATCACATGATTCCTCAACAAATCCGGTAGTTGCATTGAAAACACGATAAGCTTTAGAATTACCGAAATATCCAACAAGAAAGCAAATGTCGGTCCTCTTCTCAAACTTGCCTAGCCTCTTCCTCTTCTTGAAGATATAGCATTTGCACCCAAAGACCTGAAAGTAGGCCACATTAGGTTTTCTTCCCACCAAAAACTCATATGGGGTCTTCTTCAATAGACGATGAAGATAAACACGGTTTGAAGTGTAGCATGCAGCCCAAAACCTCTCCGAAGTCTCGTATTCATCCAACATAGCTCTAGCAAGAGTGATGAGAATCCGATTCTTCCTCTCCACAACACCATTTTGCTCCGGGGTGTAAGTTGCCGAGAACTCATGCTTGATGACAAGATCATCATAATATTTTTCAATGATGGATTTTTTGAACTTCGTCCTATTATCACTTCTAAACTTTTTTGATCTTAGCTTTAAATTCATTTTAAGCTTTCTGAGCAGACTTCTTAAAGTTGGTGATAGCTTAAGCTTTGTCTTCTAGAAAAAATAGTCCAAGTGTACTGAGAGAAGTCATCAACAATCACTATACAATAAAGATCACCCCAAGACTCTTGTAAGTTCTTGGTCCAAAAAGATCAATATGAAAAAGCTAAAGAGGTCATGATGTAGACATTATGATCTTGCAAAGACGAAGAGTGGCCACTTGCTTTCCCGCTTGACAAGCACTACATAATTTATCCTTCTCAAAGATGACATCTTGAATTCTGAGGATTAACCCCTTCTTGGTGACTTTCTTCAATTGTCCCATTCCAATATGGGCAAGCCTCCTATGTCATAACTATCATTTGGAGAGTTTGCAATAAGGCAAGTTTGCTGCGCAACTTTATTTTAAGAGAAATCCACATTATTTAAGTTGTTGTGCCGAAAACCATTGAACATGAGACCCAAAGACTTGTTGATTAATTCAGCACCCTTGTCATTGAAAAAGCATGTGAGACCAAGATCACACAATTGGGCGACTGAGAGAAGATTGAAGCTCAAAGATTCCACTAGCATGACATTTGAAATGGACAAGTCATTAGAGATGGCGACTTTGCCCAACCTCTTGATTCTTCGTTTGGAATTATCCCCAAACGCCACCTTGTCCTTATCCTCATCTTCTTTGATGATGATGAACATCTTATGATTGCCGGTCATGTGTTGAGTGCAACCACTATTAAAGATCAAGTGACTGAGAAGGGGGTTGAATCGGGCACTTACATTACTAAGCCGATTTTTTTTCTCTTCCTAAAATGTAGCAAAACTAGCAATCAACTCCTAGCATGCAAAGACTAAGCCAGAGTAAAAACAAGATAGAAGACAATCTACAACAAGAAGATAAAGAGCTAAGCAACCTATCAAGCTAGTAAGCAAGTCGACGTGAGAGCCACCAAGAGATTCAACCAAACAACCTATCACACTACTCACAAAATAAAAAATGCGGTAAGTAAAGAGAAGGGTGAAAGGGATGCCCAGCGATTTTTCTCGACGTCTCGAAAGGATGGCGTCTTCCTCTAATCCTTGTTGAACCACTCCCGTCAGAGTCTTGATTTCTCCCATCGTTCCCAAAACGATGCTCACAAGGGTACGCTCCACTCCCGGAGTGAAGACATCGGCGCCACAGTTGTAGCAAACAATACTCAAGCACTAAAGTAAGCCTCCAAGCTCGGACGTTCACTCTTGGTGTCCCTTTCAAGCGAAGGACCTAAAACCGTTCACAAACTTGATGTCGTCTTTCACAAATCTTCGAAAGCTCGGACAACGACGCCTAACTAGTCTAGGCTACCATAGACCAAGAGTAACAAGCCAAAGACACTCCTCTCAGCCTCACAAGCTCTAAGAATGAATAGATGCTCTTAGCTGCTCTTAACAAGCACTCAAGATCTCACTAAATGCTTTCTTGTGCTCTCCTTGGTGACCTTTGGCTCTTCACAAATGATCTTCAACTATTCTGGTCGCGAGCAAGCTCCACAACAGCTCCCTCAACAGTTTAAATATGCCCAAGCCTTGAAACAACCGTTAAAAGCCGTTGCAAAAAAGCTGACTTCTTTTTGCAGTCACCGGACTGTCCCATGATTTCTGGCCTTCTTCTAGCAAAAACATCCTCTCTGAAATCCATTCCATGTGACACCGGACTGTCCGGTTCATACCATCACCAGACTGTCTGGTTCATACCATCACCAGACTGTCCGGTGACCTTCTCTTTAGGACTCTCAAAGACACCTCTTTTGGACACCATCTTCTGAACTCACCGAACTGTCCGATCACTGAACCGACAGACTGTCCAGTGACTCCTCTAGATTCCAAAGAGCACCTCTCTCTGGACTTCGAGCTCCTGCACTTACCGTACTATCTGGTGACCTCGTCGGATAGTTTGGTGAAGTCCTCTTCTCAGCCTCCAAAAAACATCCTCTCTGGACTCTAGGCTCCGACCCTCACCGGACTGTCTAATGACTTGATAGCTGTTGAAACTGCCTTCTTCAAGATCCTCTAGCTTCCCGTTGCAATTCTTGACATCTTCAAGCTTCCACTGATCACTCAAGTGCCTCAGAGAACCTAGAGCTTCTATACACCCTAATTCTTGTAAACCGAGATGAGTGACCCGACCCATCCTAATAGTATCGGTGTTTCCTATAGACTCAATGCCTAAAAACTAAGCCACACATGGCTCTAAATCATCCTTAGCCTTGGATCAGCTCCTCCCTTTGAAAACACACCGGGGACTGAACAATCTTGAAGCAACCAACTCATAGAAGTGGAGAATAGTGATGATAAACCATCTAATGAGTTAGTTCATGGTTCTCATTCAATCACCAAAATCATTCATACCTTTGAGGGGGCTTCAATGGTCTTGATGCTAACAACCTGGGAAAAGGATACCTAGCATGCAAACTAGGTTTTCAGTCAACTCTTAAAAATCTAATGCACAGTACATTAACTATACACAGTGACAAATGTAAAAATAATTAAAATAGGGTTAATGCATCGGGGCTTGCCTTAGGTTTTAGAAGTGTTAGCACAACCAAGAGAGGGGTCAGTCACAACAGCGGAATCTTCAGCAATATGCCCAACAAGCTCGCCTTCAACGTTGGTTCCAACATGAATGAAATGATATGCTTGAATGCATTGCAAAAGAGAGAGAGCAATTTACTAAATTTCATTTAGTAGGGTAAATTCATTTTAAAATTACTAAACATGCTGAAAATGTCTCTTTAAAATCCATGCAATTTATTAGAGGTGCATTGCTATAAAACCTATTTTCTGGCTAAGACTTGACGTTTTAACATGCATGAATAAATTATTAAAATTGAAGAATAGAAATGCAACAAAATGGAATTGTGGTCAGGTCATGCATTATTTAAGGATGAAACTTTGTGAGCACTTAGTACATGCAATGATGCATATGTATACCAAATTTCATGATTTTTACATGCATAGAAAAGAAGATATGAATTTATATTTGTTTTGATTCCCTAAATTTGTATAAATAAATTTATCATGATTTAGGGAGATTTGAATGCACCATCTACATCTATTCAAGAGGGTTCTAGCAAAATTTATTTCACATTTTTATGAATTTTCTACAATTTGTTATGCATTTTACAAGTTTATAACTTTTGCTGAAAAAGGGACTCGGACTAGTCCGGACAAGGGCGGACTTGACCAAGGTCATTTCCGAACTCCAGAGATCTGCAAGCTCGGCCCGCTTGGACTATTTCGGATAGGATCGGACTAGTTCGGCCTCAGATTTGCCATGGGTCATTTCCGGACTCCAGAGAGCTCCCACAAAAGGGAGGTCGGACTTGTTCGTCCCTCGGCAACCTAGCCGCGGTTTGGTGAGGTGCCTCACCCAATATGACCAACAAAAAGCTTCAAGAATTGAACCTAAAAGTTTCACCTAGTAGTGTATAAGAGCAGCACCGAGGTTATTGAGGAAGAGAGGGCTCCCAAGCCTCAAATCAACGGTGAAGTTGGCACCAAAGTTTGACCGGCGTTGGGGAAAAAGAAAAATGCTTGAACCTTGGTGCAGAGAACATCAAAACGACTTGTTATCCTTGTGTTCCATATCATAGAGCACCCATATATGAAAGGAATCGAAGAATGGCTCACCATGGACGGAGAAATCAAGAAGGGGGCGGAGGAGGTGCAAGCAATGATGATTTTTGGGAAAACCTTCGATTCGATGAGCTCACTGCAAGATCGAAGAAATCGCAACCCTGGTGAGTGAGAGGAGTTCAATTTGAAGCTTTGGGAGGAGTGAATCGACCTGAAATGGCATGGACACGTGTGGACCTCGCTCAAGGTAGTCAATGGAGAGTGAGCTCATGGGAGGAAGAAAGTGAGACGAAGGGAGAGAGAAGGAAAGAGGAGGCTGGTGGGCAGCTCGCTCTAGCTCACTCAGAGGCGTGGGATGCTGTCTCCTTGCATGGAATGGACAGGAATCGATGCAGGGGTGCATGGCACCGGTATCTTGCTACGGTGGAGAAGACGCGTAACCAAAGTCCAGACTTGTCCGGACAGCTTGGACTAGTTCGGTTTACAGGGTGAAATTCAAAAGGAAAAAATCGGCATGTAAAAAGCTCGTAAATTTTTGCCGATTTTTATGAGAGCATAAGGGAACATAAGGAACAATTTTTGTTAAAGAGTCGAGTCCAAATTCCTCACAGAATTTAAACTAAAATTTTGGCCCTTTTGAAGGGTCAAGAAAATGGATCGGATTTATTAAAATGCTTTAAGGGCTGATAAATTCTTGACATTTTCACCAAAATTTTCTTTTGAGTTATAGTTTCAGTTAAAATTATCTAGACATACTTTTCTTTTGAAATTTTTGCACTTCTTTTAGAGCTCGATTTGACTTGATTTTGATAAAATTTGAGTAATTCCAATTTGAACTTGAGAAACTTGGCCAATGAGGCTCAAAAGCAGAGGAGAGGTTACAAGAGGTAAGGTTGTGTAAGAGACACCATGGGTGTCACAATAATCATACTCAAAAAAAATTTAGGTAGAAAAGGACACCGCTAATTTGTAGCTAGACACAGGATATTTATTTTGTAGCCAAGTCGGAACCGAGCCATCATAATGGGTCAAGTTATTTAGTTACCTCGCCAGGTTGTGCAACTGCGCACCATCGGACCTACGATCTAAATGAAGCCTCCGTTATGAAACAAAACTAGCGAAACTCAAGCATGGTTACGAAACTACGAACGATAGGAATGACAGCCTTCCAGGTCTCAGCCAACAACCCCACCTCCAGCGATGTAATCCACCGAATCAAGCACGAGCGGTGGCTTAATCACCGGCCTCCTGCTGGCTTAATCACAGTTGTCTGTGTGGACAATTTCAATCACGATCACCTAGGGAAGGCCAATACTGTTGTCAATCAGGATCACGGTCACGCGCTAGGGCTTCCGGCATCGATAGCCATCATGGCAATTCCTAATTCATCGGGTGTTAATGAAGAAGAAGTTGCCAATGGCTGCTCGATCTTCAGCAGGCTCTGAGTCCACCAGTACCAGCAGGCCCGTTATCATCTTGGTTTTTATTTTATACTTTCAATTAATTCAGTGGTAGCCGTATCCTTCTTCCAAATGTTTTGAAACATGCCGCCGAGACTCTAAGATCAGCATGGAATCCAGTTAACTACGACACCAGTGTTATACAAAAATCTCCATGTTTGTTATGCTAATTGTCGCCAGTATATCAGGATATTATACATCACAAAATTTTGTTTGAATAATCTGAATATGTTGCTTTACTGTCGAACCATATAATCTACACATCTCACAGCTGACATAAGAACCTAGCAAACCATGAGACATGTGCTAAACAAACAAGAAAGTACAAGTAGAAGAGTTAGTGTTAAGCTAACACAAAAACCTGAAAGAAAAAAAAAGCAAACCTCGGGAATTTAACAGTTAGGGGAATAAATAGCAATGCAGATCAACTTTCCAAGATTTTTGTGACATCAATAAATAGATCGCAGACAGAAACTATAATATTATTGCAAAGTGCAGAATAAAATAGCCAATCAGATCATAGTACATGATAGCTCACTATACAACATCAAAATGGAAATTGCACAAGAGTATACGATAATGTGTGGGAAACATTGTTCTGCAAAACCAGGGATGCTATACTCAGACAGTCAATGGCAGAAAAGAGAAAGGTATCCAGCGTCAGGCAAATGTGCTTCTGCAACTAGCATTGTTTCCTGGAACTAAATTTGTTCTAGCAACTTAATGAGAAAGCTGAAATACCACGGAGAATCATAGGCCATAGCAATTTGATATATAAGAAAATCTTGTATAGTTCCCAGAAACCATTCAGAAGACAACTGTGCTTTTGAACTCTGAGATGGCCCTGTATGAGCTACCCACTCCGAGGAATGACAAAATTGCCCTATTTGAGAGCTAACCACTCTGAAGAATAAAAATATGGCCTTGTTTGAGGTACAATTACAGATATTAAGCTAATGTCCCGGAAAGGTCAAAATACATTGCATTTCCTATGCCTCAGTAACTCTACAGATTCGAGTTGACTCAAAAACTAGAATCCCAGTTCGATAGCAAAGCCCATTCTTCTGTCTCGAACATCTAAAGCTCACAGCAGGCATCGTCTTCTGATTCAAGGGCTAGCTCACCATTGGCAGCAACAAGCTCAGTATCAAAGATGAGAGTTGCACCACCTGCACGCAGAAAGGCTAACCGTGACCACAGACCTGCAGTAAACTTGAATGGTAGAAAATTACTTTAACAAATCAACAATGTGATAACACTTTCAAATATGTTAAAAAGGAGCCTAAAAACCATGTACTCAAGATAAGTAGCATACCAGTAATAGCTGGCAGTGATCTTTGAGGCCATGGCGAAGATTTGCAAGGATATTCAGTTTCCACTTCTCACCGACACACATTCACAAAAGTTCCTTGATAACATCCTGAATGAAGTACAGAAAACCAGACATAAATATTCAGTGAGCAATGCAAACAATTGTTGATGTGATTAACTTTGATCACTTGGCCAGTGCCCAATTCGAATTCGATTGGGTCATCCCTTTCGAAGCTTGAATAAAAAAAGTCCCATCAGTACGTTCCCTGGTAAAATAAAATAAAATAAAAGTGATCTATTCCTCAGACGAAAACTACTATACAACATGATGTGTTATTTAATATTAAAAACTTCTTCAAAAAAAGGGTAGTTCAATTAAACAGAACGAATTGAAATTTGAATAGATTACAACACTCTTGAATATAAAAGATCCCATCAAAAACGTTAAATTTTTTTCAAAAATTTGAAAAATTCAAAAACGTGAAATTTTTTATTTTTTTCAAAAAAATGAAAAGTTTCAAAAACGTGAAATTTTTCAAATTTTTGAAATTTTCAAACATAGTATTAGAAATTTTAAAAAATTAACTATGCTTTTGCTGTTCACATTTTTCAAATTTATTATTTTTTGAAATATTACTGTTATTCAAACTTGTTTGAAATATTAGTCATTCAAATTTGTTTGAAATTATAAATTAGAAATCCAAAGGAAAAACATTTGTTCTCGGCGTGTGTTTTGGATGGATCGTGTCCAAAAGCAGCGCCTTGATCGATGGTGGTGTCTGGAACCGAACGTGTGTTTTGGTGGGAGGGGCAAAACAGAAAGATTGTAATTAGTATAATGGAAAAGAAAAATAAAAGGAAGGGAAAAGAGGATAATGTTAGGTGGGTGATAAAAATCCTCCTTAGAAGTGGTGTTTTCCGAACGTCTTATTTACTAATGGTGTTCTGAGGATGGCTTCCCTTACTGATGGTGTTAGCTGAAATTCCCCCTTACACCAGGGGCATAATCATCAGATCTAACTAATATCAGACCCTTATGTTTCTTGAATTCATATCATCATATGAGACCTCAGTGCTTATTAATGCGTGAGCTACATGATTACACAATTATTGGCAAAACAAAAAAAGATTAACTAATGTAACCTTTCTTGTGAGCGACTTTTATTTGCGCTTTGTATGCCTGTCCCTTCATGCTCAGTTCCTTGGCCGGAACCTTATTGCCGTATATTTATGTGAATATTTTTCTAATCCACAACTCAACACATAGTCTTGCATAATTTTTGCAAAACCTTTCCTGCACAAGCAACATTGACTAATATTCTTGAACAAACAAGAATAAATATATGACATTTAGGAAAGCTACTCTAGTTCAATTTTGTACTAAATCTGCTGTCCTAAGCAGCATATATCTGCAATATGGAGGAAGTACTATTTGTGTAAAAGCAAAAAAGATAATGCAAATGTAAGATGAAGACGTCATAATAGTATGCCCATGCACATATGCAGGTATCAGTATGTGTTATATATGATAGTGCACCTGAGATTATTACCCAAAAAGAATGTATCTGCTCAAGCATGCATACCGGACCTGAGCATAGTCTCTAGCTTCTCCCCTTGATTCTGAGTATAAATTTGCTGGTATATTGCATACAAAGATAAATTTATTAGTCAATAGCAGGAGCAGAGTCTAGAAAATGGATTCCTGAATTGCTCGACCAGATTTGTTGCCATTCCCAATCACTGCCAGAACAAGTTTATAATTGTGTGCATATAAATAGGCCTTTTGGACCCAGTTTTTTAAGATTATGCTCTAATTTGCACACAAAAAGGAAAATTTCAAGAGCAATACCTGATCCTAGCACCTTCTTGGATTATCAGTGACCCATATGGTCTACCTCAAATCATAGTAAAAGTAAAAAAGATTACAGAGGAACAGCACTGGCACAACAACAGCTTTAGACTGATAGCAAAATTGATGGCCAACAGCAGCAGTTGCACTAAGCAGCTTGACACTTGAAGATCGCAATCTGGCAGCCCAGCAATAGCACTTGGCAACATCCATGGGGGACAACAGCAGCTTCAATAAAATGAAATAAGCACCAAGCAAATTGGTAGAATCAGGCAGGGGATTGAACCAGAACGTGCAGCTTTGCTTCCAAATCAGACAAGCAGATTGGGACCCGAGGTTGCAGTGTTTGAGGGCAACCATGTGCATCTGAAGCTGCTGGAACCAATGTTTCAGGAAAATCAAGCTTCCTTGGCTGGTTTGCAAGGTGATTGATTTTAACCTTCCCTGCATCTCTAGCTAATTCCTAAAATTGTTGAATTCTGAAATTTAAATAACAATTGTAAATTTGTGAACTGTGGATTCCTGAAATTTGGTGAAATTTGGGGAAACATTCTAATAATAGATGCCAATGGGATGATACCACATAATTGATATTAGTTAATAAATTGAACAAAATTAAAAAAAAAAACTTGGGGGAGATGCGTTGTGTTTACTGACCATCGGAGGGGTAGAGGCGCACAGCCACGTGAGTCGATGCAGGGGCACTGACGGCGCTTAGGCAGGCGCGCTGCTGAGCAAAGGAAGGGCGCGGCGGCGGCGCATCGGGGATGGGGCAGGTGTGCGCGTCGGGGTAGGTCGTGCAGGGGTCGCGGCACGGCGAGGCGAGCTCTGGAAGGGCAGCGCGGCTGAGCTCAGGCGATGTGGAAGAGTGGCACGGCGCGTCGGCGACGGGGCAGATGCACGCGTTGGGGTGGGTCTGTGCAAGGCGTCGCTCTGAGGAAAATCACAGCGGTGAAGACGAAGAATAAGGGCAGGGGTGGTTGCCGGGAACGCAGATGCTGTTGCGAGAATCATGGGTGTGTGAATTACGATTCTGTTTTCGATCATGGTGCTGGGCAGCCTGGGCTCTGTTAGTTTGTTGGGATTTTTGTTGGAGGGCGCTAGGTTCGTTTGTTGGGATGTTTGTTAAGGGCGCGTTAGAATCTGGTTCAATCCAGTTATAAGAAGCAACCTCCGTCTAGCTACAGAATTTTAATTTTATAGTCAAATACAAACAAATAATAGTATATATATATATATAATTTTTATTCTGTAGCTAAATCGGTTTGAGCGTTCCAATTTTTAGACACACGATCAACTACTGTGCATTTTGGATGGATGAATCAAATTCTCGGCCCATGTGCGTCGCACCCTCAACAAAAATCTCATCCCACGCCATGGATTGAAAACAAATCTCCTAAATTCTTGCCAACAGAATTATCAGCCAATCGCAATATCTTGACGACGGCAGCTCATTTTTTATCTTCGACTCTATCCCATATATCAGAGCACCACCTCGCCATCTGATAAACTTTTCGACGTCTCATCCCCAACGCGCCGATGCGTTGAGCCGCGTCGCCATTCTCAAATTCCTGAATGCTGCCTAAACGACTCTCCGCGACGCGCATTTGGCTAGTTGGCAACTGCATCTTCTTCTCGACAGAAGCTCCCTCTCTCGACCCGCACCGCCGGCCGCTGCACCATGCTTCTTCCGGTTAGGTACGGCACCTACTGGACCGCGGATTCTACTTTTATACCGCAAAGCTACATCCCTTTCTAATATCCCGTCAGTAATTTTGATTTCATCATTGCACTAATCCAACGCCAGCTTTGTTGTATTTTCATCCTTCTATAAAATTAATTTCTGGTTCCTCAATGCACGTGTTTCTCTCACCATGCAGGATTCGTACATCCAACAACCGGGAGGGTGGCTGCATTGCATTAATCGAAACTGAATACTGCGCTTCGACGAGATTGAATACGCACGTATGACGACCGTGACGGGGTGCTGTTCTTCTTCGTCGTCGATGGTATTTCGCCGAGGCCAGGGATTTCGCTGAGGCGTCCATCTGGGCGCAGCTCTTGCATAGCTCCGCCGCAGCTTGGCTCCTGGGCACGTTGTTGTACCTGATCCCAGCGTACGCTTGCCTCGGCCGCTTCGACGAGTTCCACCTCGCCATGCGAAGCTCTCCGCGTGCGCCCCCACATCGACGCGCGGGCTCTAGCCGCTTGTCGTCTCCTGCTTCAGCGCATGACTCTACCCGCATGCGGCGTCGCGCCGGACCTCATCACGCATGGCTGCTACGTCGGCGTGTATCTGGACTCTGCAGCGCCGGCTCACCCGGAACTTGAAGTTCGCGTTCGAAACGCTCGACGGCAACGTTGAAAGCCTGAACCCGTCATGTCCATGGACAACATCGTCTTCCAGGCCTTTGATAATTAATGAAGGTGGCTTTCCCGCTAGCTCCGAGGCATTGCTGGGTCGGCCGGCGGGAAGCAGCGGTGGACGTATGCTCGGTGTTTTGCTCAGGAAACAACATAGAAGAAACCAAGTCATTTGGATCTACTAATACTAACCAGTTCATAAGTCGAGTTGAATTGCTAGAATGTACATTGTAAAGTGATGAAAAAGTGATTGTAATCCCATCTACCAAAAAAATTGGTAGGATCATACTAACACTGGTTTATGTTCTCTCAAAAAGATCAACCTGTGTTTGCATGATATTTTTGCACATTGACTTACACTTAGTGTTTATAAAAAAGCTCTAAACCAGTTACATGTTCTTCTCAAATAATGTCAATTTTTCACATTCTTGCAGATTAATGTAATACATTGCGCTTCTTTTTTTCTTTTCAGCTAACTTTGAGCATAGTGGAACTTTGAATTACTCAAAATCACCTGATGCTTCACAGGGATCTGTGGTTGTTTCCACAGTGTCACCTTCCTCTTGTGTCTCTGTTCCTTCTAGAAAAGATGACATTTATGTCGTTAAAGTAGGACCTAGATTCTGAAAAAATCATAAGAGATCTCATGTGTGTAATTGTCATTATCTGTGAACTATTCTTCTAGTGTTAGATGCTTCAGATCCTGCAGATGCTGAACTTTCAAACATAATATCAGATTTATTGGCATGGTTTACACAGAATTCTCTCTGTTAAGTGTGCAAACAATTACTCTCTTTGGTTTTAAATTATTGACACTGTTGACTTCTAATGTCAATTTTGACCATTCGTCTTATTCAAAAAATTTATTCAAATTTGTAAAATTTTGTTATTATTTAATTTATCATTGGTGGAATTTAAATCACGATTAATAATTTTACACGTTTGAACAATTTTTTTAATAAGATGAATGGTCAAAGTTGATGTTAAAAGTCAACGGTGTCAATAATTTAAAACCGGAGGGAGTAATATATAGGTAATTGTCATCCTTCTCTGATGAGCTTTCACTTATGCTTCATATCAGGCAGCCGCTTTGACTTTGCAATTAGATCAGTATATTATTTTTTATTGAACTTTTGACCAAAAATTGTTGTCATTGTTTACATAGATTTCTGCTCTGTTAGGTATGCCGAGGATTCGTCAGTCTGTGAGCATGGCGAAATCCAGGTATGCTACATTTGAAATCAAAGTTTTTGAAATTCAGCTGCCTGAATAGGATAACCTGTTTATAATGAATTTAGTCTGCGCATCTTTAAATATTGGACACTGTGAATAGTGTTGTCAAGGTCTTCCAAATTGGTTTTACTTTCTTGTTAGGTTCAATATGAATCTGATGGCTGCCCCCCCCCCCCCCCCCCCCCCCCTCAATTTCAACCCGACTAATTACTGGATCAGTAATAAATAAAGCCCTCTATATAGTCAAATTATTTATTGATAATGTAGTAGATTGATGTTTTAAGGGACGATGAGGCAAAAATTAGGGTCTGCAGAAGCATCTGGTTTGGCTTTGCAACTGTCAGCAGATTATTGTGATGGTCTCAATTATTCCGTTGCAACTATTTAGAAAAATAGAAATTTCAGAACTCATAATTTTGCAAGTCGCAAATGGTAAGTCTAAAAAAAAAACTTTGAGGTTCAAGTTTTATATGGTTTCCTATGCCGTTGTGTCTGCTCAACTGAACATGATCAAACTGTCGTGACAAACGTGCAAATTTTGATTCTTTTTATTTCAATAAACAAGTCGTGCACTGCACGCTACCCAAAATTAGCATCTGTGTACTGCACCTTTGTAGCCAGCATTGCACCGGGAAAGTGATAAACCTCTGCAGATGGGGTGTTCTGTTTTAGCTCATAATGCTTCTGTGTCAAATTCAAATTAGCTTCGTAATTGGCGCTTGCTGATGACTATTAGAAGCAAGTTTCATAGAAACAGCAGCAGTAACATTGTCTTTGGATACGTACGATATCAAGGTGCTGTTTGGTTGAGCCGTTTTGCAGCGTAAACAATTTACAGTGCTATCTATTAACATTGTTTCATGTTTGCTTTGACAATTCAGTTATCAGGTCACGACGTAATCTGTTACGGGCGTTTAGAACTTGGACACCGCTCTAGCCCCACCGTGAACCAATCCCCTCCCATGTGTCGTCTCATCTTGAACCTATCCTCTCCAAAACAGGTCGACTTGCGGCGGCTCGTGGAGCATGCGAGGCCCTTGTTTTCTTCTTCTCCGGGGGCGTCGCTGCCGGCTTGGCTGCGACTCCCCTTCGCTGCCGATGCCCTCGGCCGGCACCCCCTCGCGATCGAACTTCGGCACCCTCGGCGGCCGCGCCACCAGCACGGGGAGTTTGTACCCGTCCACCAGGCTGTCCTCGAAGAGTCAATGCGGCCGCTGGCCTCCATCGTGAACTCGGCCAGTGGCCGGCAGAGTCATGGCGCTGCCGGCGCACACCTGCCTTCCGGCTGACAACACTAATCACCGGAAACAAGGAAACAATTTGCAAGCTCGCAAGGAAACGGATTTTTAATCGGCAGCTAGACGGGTTTTCTAATCGGCAGCTAGCTTACCACCAACTGAGATGGTGAGGACGGCGACGAAGAATTAATCCGTGAGAACCTCGCTGTGGCGGCCGGGATCTCAGTACCGCGCGCACAAGTGGCGGTGCAGCGGCGGAATTCAGATTGCGGGTGCAAGAGCTGTCAGGAGTGGCGGGATCAATTACCGTTGCTGTATTAGAAACAAACAAAATACGTAATCCACGATCCCACTGTTAATACCTCTGTGTTTTATTACCATTAACATTGACGTTAACGGAACACGTACCAAACAGCACCCAAGTGTTTTTGGAGACCTGTAAATTGTAATGGGATAGAAACAGCGAACAATCATCTCATCTCTGAACATGTTTAATCAAAAGAATAAACTTATTTAAAATGGAGATGTACTACGCACGCAGCTAGCCAGTTCTTGTCTTCTTGAGCTTCAACAAGCCAGTTGTTTGATTACTACGCACGCAGCGACGTGTAAATCAACTTATTAACAATAATGCAGTTAGATCGTCCTCCCGGGGTACCACGTTTTTAACGACCGGAAGAAGAGATAATCACAACCGCGTAGATGCCGGGATTGCCAGCCATTCCGTTAAATATTGAGATTTCCCTGGCTATGCATGCACGCATGTCATGTGCCCCATGTGCCTATGCGGTTGTTGTTTCGTGTGTTTGTTAATTTCGTGTCTTTTACGCCGCTAACCATGCATGCTCGGCTGTCATATGCGTTATCCATAGTTTATTCGTTTTCCGATGAATCAAATGACGTGACGTGTAGTTAGATGAACTAATAGTTGCAGTTCTGTTGCTCAGGATTAGTATGCCGTTGCGGGTTCCTTTATAACGTGATACGGCCACCAATCCAACCTGACCACAGAATGCTTATTTTATAGTTAGCTACAAATTAATAACGTCATATATATATATATATATATATAGAGAGAGAGAGAGAGAGAGAGAGAGAGAGAGAGAGAGAGAGAGAGAGAGCACGCGCTTAAAGAGAGGTCATGCCGTCATGGCCACGCCAAGTGATGATTCAACCATCCAAAGGCGATCGAATATTACTCAACTGCATGATGGAAAACCATTGGTGGACCCACACCGCATCCTCATCAGCATGTGGACATGTGGAAGCAAAAGTAGTGAAACGTCAACGGCCGGCAAGACTTTCTTTCTTCATTGAGAGGCAACCCCGAGCCAAGCAGAAGCTGTCCCTTTCCATCCTATAATTCTATGAAATGGGAGAAAAATAAGAATACGGCATGGAAAGGGGTAAGTCCAGATATTTATTACATACTACTGGTAGATTTCTGGAATTCTTTATTGACAAAATTTCAGAGAAACTACTACTTCCAGTCTCGTGGGAATCATTACACAAGATATTAAGCCAAGTAGGTAACAGGGACAAATTTGGTAGTCATGTAATTATCTAATTTTCTCATTTGTATGTACTCCTCCGTACTCAAATTGTTGTCGTCGTTGACTTCTAACATCAACTTTGACCACTCGTTTTATTCAAAAAATTAGTTTAAATATGTAAAATTACAAGTCATGTAGTAACAGGGACAAATTTGGTAGTCATGTAATTATCTAATTTTCTCATTTGTATGTACTCCCTCCATACTCAAATTGTTGTCGTCGTTGACTTTTAACATCAACTTTGACCACTTGTCTTATTCAAAAAATTAATTCAAATATGTAAAATTACAAGTCATGTTTCAAATACTTTCAAGGGTAAATCAAATTATAAAAAAATATGTGATATTCATCATAATTTTTTGAATAAGACGAGTGATCAAAGTTGATGTTAGAAGTCAACTGCGACAACAATTTGAGAACAGAGGGAGTAGATCCATCATTGATAGCAATGATTATTATTTGAAGAATATTAAGGGACATTGTTAATTGCTCTCACCAAATTTAAAATTGTTATCGTTAGGACAGGCATTCTAGTTCAAAAAGAACTAGAGTTGTTTTGTCCTAATGGTAACTATTTAAGAGGCTTGGTCAGTAATTTGGAACTATAACAATAAGAAAACGATTGCTTTGAAGCCTTAAAAACGTTTATTATAAATATGCCAAGTGTCAACATTGTTGCCAAGATGAAGAGTAGTTTAGTCATTGAACACGTCCTAATTGATTACATCAGTGTACTTTTTATTTTACAAAATCGTAATTTAATCAGGGGAAAATTTGTTCTGTACCACCGAAAGTTCACCTTTTCCAGAAAATACCACTAAAGTACCAGGCCGAAAATTACCATCAAAATATCACAACTGTTACGAAAATTACCATCATGTTTGTATCCGTTACTCTAAAGATTGATTTCACCTCCTTTTGGCTGAGAGCATATATTCAAAAGACACAAATATCATTGACACAAGAGTAACTAAGTGAAGGTAAAAATTCATAGAATGCCTAATCTGCAGCACCGGCCGACTCATTTATGCTCCGTCTGCACCCTATGGCCTCAGATCTGCGTGCCCAAGCTCCTATTTACATCAAGATCCATGGCTAGGCCAGCCACTGCATGCTGCTCTATTTCTTTCCAAGTTTGATGGCATCCTCTAATCTCAGCAGTCAATACAGAGCAGCCTCCGTTTTCATGGAGCTTAGTGTCGCCTCCTATTCTAAAATGTCATGTCGCCATGAAGCTCGACACTTGCTTCTTAGCGCCTAAGTATGGTCATGCACCCGCCTTAAAGGGCTGCTGGCCTGCTGCAGCAGATTTGTCGCGACCAGCTCGCCATCTTGTCGACTCTGGCATCGAATGGCTCCAGTCTATGCTACTGGATTTGCCTGCTACAAGTCACTATCTCTCTATCCAGCAGCAACAATGTGAAGCAGATGAAGAAGGGGCGAACAGGCAAGGGTATTTTTGTCTCACCTAATGGTGTTAGCACAAAAGTTCACAGAATGCTGAAATCCACAGTGTTGTGAAACTTTTGGTGGTAATTGTCGGAGGCTGGACCTTCTAATGGTATTTATCGGGAGAGGTGAACTTTCAGTGGTACAGAACAAAATTTTCCTTTAATCAGTTTCCTTTTGCTTGCTTAAAGGAACAAGTGGAACACAATCACAATCATGTTTCCTGGCCATCACCTGATATAAAAATCCCTCTTCATGGCTGGACATGTCAAACATACATCATTTCCAATCATTCCCAAATGTGAGGAGACAGAGAAAATACTCGAATGATACGTTTCTTCAACGTCCTGAGCAGTGCATTAGGCTGTTCTTCTGCGACTGGCAGATCCCTATGAGCCATTGCGATCCTGATGCTCTACTGGATTAAACAACATCCATCCCATATTGTCAAGACAATAATGTCACACTAGCACCATGGTCCACATATCCTTTTCCACTTCAGCACCAGTACAGATGTGTATAATGTCCAAAAGAGTGGCCATAAAATGGATAGAGTCCACTCTGTGTATTATGCTTGCTCAAAAGCTTGACGATGATTCATTTGTAATTTCTGAAGAGACTACTCATACAAAACAAATTGATCTAAGAGAGGCAGGTTATTAAGGGCAATATCGTCCTGATTCTTATAGAAAACATTATGATCTCTTGCCAACATGCTGAAGATTGTCCACAGATATAATTCAATTACATGATGCGGATTGTTCGTTTTAAATTCATACTAGTTCAACGCCCGTGCTTTGCAACGGAATATTTCAATCTAGGAAAAGTATCACGTCTCAATGTTGATAATTAGATCATTTAAAAGATAAGAGATACGAAGGTAACAAGGTCATCAAATTCATTGCAGATGTCGTGCTTCACATAATTCATTGTTAGAACAAATATCATTTACTGAAGTCATAACAATGTTGACTCCAGTGAACAATAGAAAGCACAAATTGAGAGGCAACAAAAATATTGACGACCTGCAACTATATGTGATGATCAGATATTCCTTAATGACGCACCAAACGAGTAATCAGACAAACATAATTCAACATTGAACAACTACAGTTCAGGTTTATGGAAAATTCCGTCACAGATTGAGATGGTTAAATTGATCCTATGTGTTTGATCTTCTCAAGCTGTGGATATATCAAGAAAGCATTAACCTAGTGCTATCTTCAAAGGAAAGATATGTGGATGACATCAAATAAAACAATACTTGTTCTTTACCCTCCCAGTAAAACTTGTTGGATTTCTCACACAATCGATGAGAACCGCAACCATCTCAGAGTACATAGGCCTTGAATGCATCATAGGTATAGCACATCTGTTCATGAGAGACTGATGCGAAAACACTCCCACCGATGGCTTCAACCTCACTAACAAGCAACAAGGACTCCTGTTTTTAGTGCTCTTGATGGAACCACAAAATCGATGTATAATCCTACTGATGCACCTGCACCCTGAACAGAAAATTTTACTCGGTTGCAAATGCAAAAACTGGTTCTCATGAAGCATTTGAAAGAATAAAGTGTCGTGTGAGGTTTCGGATGGGATATTGATGTCGTTACTCGTTAGAAAATGTGGTGACTTCTGTCTTAGCTGGTTCTACAAAGTCTGATAGTGCTGGCGGAATGGACATGTCTGGAAGAGGCACATCAACAGGAGGAAGCTGGCTCGACTTTCCCCAAGAATCCACCTTGTCAAATAAACCAGTAGAAAACGGTTTAATGACACGTCCTAAACAGCCCACTGAAAACATGCCGCTGCAAATACATAAGCAGAATATAAAGATAATCAAGATTGCACAAAATCATCCATAAGGCATCCGCATGACAATCTTTTATTGTGAAACCAACCCTTGCACCAGCATAATAGATTTACATCTAACAGGAGTTCACTGCTCGTAATTTGAACATTGAAAGTAAATTTACAGCAACTGAGTGTTGATTAACTTGTATGTGCTCCCTAAACTTTAAAGAAATGTACATTTAGTTACATGTAAATCATAGTTCTTTAAACATAGATGTAACAGAGTTGTTTGATGAGAAAAAGAAAAAAAATAGAATCATTTTAGAAATGACATGGGTCGTAAGTTGCTAGTAGATGCTCCCTCCATCCCAATAGAAGTTTATTTCTAACTTTTATTGACTTTGACTAATGATTTCTATATATTCGGTTAAATTTTAAAACCTAGTATTTGTATTTTAAAATGGTCAACAAAAAACCTAGAAGTAAGCTTCTACTGGGATGGAGAGATTAATAATTCGTTAACAGAGAGAAAGTACCTGATTCGTCGACTCCCCGGGTCACTTAGCGGCATAGATTGCAGACAGTTGAAGTCTAAGGTGGTCAATGGTGCACTTTCTTCTCTTTTTATCAACATTTGACCTTCAATTTGGCTAAACAGCACCAGAGCCAGTAACACAGACAGAGAAATAGCTCCAGGGAAGCATGGCAAGCTGCATCAGCTAAAAAATGTTGTATTGAACACATCGAAATGAGGAATCAAGATCCAACACCCCTACGCACGCAGATCTGAAAATGGAGTACCAGAACAGAGCAGAGTAGGGGACGACCGAGAGCTCGCACCAGAAATGCAGGAAATGGACGAGGAGTCGAGGACTTGGATGGTGAGCGCGACGAGGGGGTTCGAGTGCCCCAGCGGCGACGAGCATTGCGGGGCCTGTAGCTGTAAAGGGCGAGGGTGTTGTAGGCGATGTTAGATGGCGAGGACAAGCAGGACCATGACGAAGCCCAGCCTTCACAGCGCCGTGCAGACACGTTCCACGCCATCGCTGCCCCTGATTTATGCATCTTCACCCTTCCACCACTCCACAGCGCCGTGGGGCGATGGTTGATGGGACGAGGAAGAGAAAGGTGAGGAGGAGGAACTGGATCAGGTGGCTAGACGAAAGGAAACGACTGCGTCACGAATGGCGACGGGGAAGAGGGGTAGAGGCGGCAGTGAACGCCACAGGACCAGGCAGCGGGAGTGCGGGACATGATGAGTTGGGGATGGCGGTGGGGGTGTGGTGGGCCCCTTCTGTCGGCGCGTGGACTGAGACCATTGGATGCTGATCGGACTATTGAAATCATCAGTTGGTAGAAAGGCCAACATCACCGAATCCAACTTTTAAGGCAGTAGAGATAATTGATTAATGAGAGAATTGGTTGTGTGCCACTGGAAAAACTTCAACTTCTTTATGTGTCACTGAAAAAATAATTTTTTCTTCTGTGTCACCGATTGAAATTTTTATTCCCCTACGTGCCACTCTCGAGTGATTTTTCTTTTATCTTTTAGAAATTTATTTTTTTTCTTCGGTATAGCTTTATGAAAGTCAACTTCTATTGCTTCAATATACATGTCAATTTTTATGGTGATAGAACATATAACGATGAATAATTTTTGTTATTAAGTCCACTGCTAATTCAACATATATTAGGAATTAAAAATTTTACATTGATTTAATTTATCTTAATTTTTAGATGCGTTAAACAACTTGATAAAGTTCTGAAAAAATATCAGTAACTCTCTTTTGTGATCTAGTATTTTACAAAAAAAATAGTTTTAGGTTACATCTTCAATACAAAAATGTTTTAAGGTATTTTTCTACTCGGGAGTGACATGTAGAGAAATGAAAATTTCAATCGGTGGCATAGAAGAAAAAATCATTTTTTTCAGTGGCACATAAGGAAGTTGTAGTTTTTCGAGTGGCACACAACCAATTCTCTCTTGATTCATCGGTCTGCTAATTTGTCACCTACTTCTCAAAGGAATTGAATTTGTTTCATTTACCATAATTCAGAAGGTTGCAACAATACAATGCCATGGTCTGCTGTAAAATTCTTCATATTCTTATGTTAATAAAAATATCAAATTCATAAATTCAATCTTTGATATAAAATCTTTAAAATATGTCACCCCTCTTATATATTGATTAAAGTTACCTAAATTTTGTTGGAGAGATATATAGTAACTAATAACATTTAAAAATGGAAAAGCCATCTCACTCATCATTATGAAGGCTGTGAAAATTTGGTCTAAAACCAAATCAAACAGAGCCCATATTCAGAGTCCAATGTGGAAAGCAGTCAGATGGTGTGTAAAGAGAGCAACGGCTTACCAAGACTAGGATGACAGTACGAGCTACCGACGATGTGGACACAAAAGCAACTTCGGAGTCACCAAGTAGCATACCATTGCGCGTCCAGTAAAAAGGGCACAGATAGGTGTGGTTGGGTGAGTGGCGCTGGCGCAATCACTGCCATTTTATGCTAACAAAAAAAAAATTTACAAATTGCTTCCAGTATCCCTGTCTACAAATCATGAAGCTAGCAGCAAATCAACGGCACACTGTGTGATAGCATACGCCACCCAAGCGAATCGTAAGACTCCAAGGAAGCACACAAAAAGTTTTTTTTTTTTATGTAGGAGAAAAAGGTGATGATTCGCATTCGTGCACCTTTCTCAATTTTGTCAACCTTTGCAAGTGTGAAACGCATTATTGGGGTTTGTGTTTGCCTGTTTTTGTCTCATTTGGCCTGCCTGCCTATATGTATGTGTCGTTTCTATCCTCCTCTTCCCTCTCCCCCTCCCCTCTTCTCCACACTCACACACATATTCTCACCACTCCATTCCCACCTCTCTCTCTCTCTCTCTCTCTCTCTCAAACAGAGTCACAAAACAAAGGTTACGAGGTAGCTAGAAAGCACATGCACAAAGATCGGTAGAGAACCACTGAAAAATCTCCTTCCGAACAAAGGGAGTACATGGAGCACGAAGAGGTCGGCCTAGCCCTGGGCCTCTCCCTCGGCTCCGGCCACCACTGGTTCAAAGAACAACCGCCACCGCCGCCATCGCAGCTGTGTGCCCTGGAGCCATCCATGTCCATCAGCATCAGAGCCGACGACGGAAGCCTGCCAACGCAGGCGCGGCCGCTCAACGGTGCCGTCAAGAGGGAGTTTCCTGTGGAGGACGACGATGGGCCTATGGACAGGGGGCTTTACTCGGTGGTGTCTTCGGCGGCAGATGACGATGAAGGGTGCAACAGCCGGAAGAAGCTGAGGCTAACAAAGGAACAGTCGGCGTTGCTTGAGGACCGCTTCAAGGAGCACAGCACCCTGAACCCCGTAAGCGCTACTTCGCTCTGAATATGTTCTTCAAAACTTTGAAAAATTGTTCGTTGGTTTTATATTTGTTCACTCCTTTCTCTTCTTACAGTATTAATTTCCTTCTTCATGTGAGCAGAAGCAAAAGGTTGCTTTGGCGAATCAACTGAACCTGAGGCCAAGGCAAGTGGAGGTGTGGTTCCAAAACAGGAGAGCCAGGTTAGCCAGTCATACTCACCTCAAAATCCCTACCCCTTTCTTCTTTCAATATTTTTTTTTTGCCCTTTTTCCATAATATCTTGCAGATCATTTTAATATGACGTAGGAGTACGTATGCATATGCACCTTTTTCACAAACTCAATAATTAGTTGATGCAATACTAATCGCTCATGCTGCTGGCATGGATATATATGGTTGCAGGAGAAAGCTGAAGCAGGCCGAGGTTGACTGTGAGCTTCTCAAGCGCTTCTACGAGACGTTAACGGAGGAGAACCGCCGCCTCCACTGCGAGCTTCAGCGGCTCCGTGCCCTCGACCACCCCCACCCCGCTGCCTTCTTCATGCCCGGCGCTGCGCTCAGCATCTGCCCCTCCTGTGAGCGCCTCGCTAGCACCCCAGGAGCAGCCACCGCCACAGACCGGCCCAAGGCGACCGGACCTGCGCCCTTGCTCAGCAATTTCACTAAATCCGCTGCATGTTGAATGCATGATTCAGTTGATGGATGTACATACAAATATATATCTTAGCTAACGAATCATATGTATACATCCGTCGTTAGTCGATCGTCATGTAAGATATACGTACGGTAGCTGTTGATAATTGGTTAGCTTTGTTTTTTCACGAGCTAATTAATTGATATTTAGTCCGTGTGCAGAGTATGGAGCACAATGGTGCAGGAAAATTAAAAGAAAGGTTATCTTTGATGCTATAGTTATTACGTGGCAGATGTTAGTGAAGCTAGTTTTAGTATAGTTGTTACTGATGAATTTTGTCAATTGTCCGCAGGGAAGTATGATTAGATGATGATGACATGGCACCCAACACATCCCAGTTTCTTTTGGATGCGGAATGTATCTGTATATTGGAATTGATACTTTTGTTTCTCCAGTTATATAATATATTGATCTGTTATAAGAGATTATGTACGTTCATGTAATTGTGAATGAGCATACAAATTTGTGAACGCTGCGGCGTTAGGCCATTTTTAATCTTTTTTTTTTTACTTTTGTTTGAAGTACCACATCTAGACGTAACAAATGTTCTGAGAATTGGTGCTGCTGACGAGATAAATATAATCGTTAGTAGAAACCACCAATAATACATGTTTCGGTAGTCAAAGCAGTATAC
The DNA here is from genome assembly GCA_001602295.1 of Zoysia matrella. NCBI lineage: Eukaryota > Viridiplantae > Streptophyta > Magnoliopsida > Poales > Poaceae > Zoysia > Zoysia matrella. The sequence goes on from BCLG01000137.1 coordinate 278,143, forward strand.
AAATGGATATCCAAATCGTTGTTGCTAATTATGAGGAGAGCACGGATCATGTGAACAACGCATGAACTAGTCGTGATACACCAAAAACCGGTTGGACTCTGGTAGTTTGTGAGGCATGCCTTTCCTGCATGTGTGGGTGTGCGTGCAGGAGGCACAGTAGTCAGGCAATGATCTTTCCGTTGAGACTACGCCCAACACACCATCCGGCTGGGCTCCTTCCTCCCGGTCTCTTGGCAATTTCTTGATGAATCGGTCAACTACGGCAAAGACGAAGTCACGATTCTCACACAAATCATTCATTTTAATCTCTTCGAGCCAGTAGTTCCGCTGCTCCAAAATATAGGTCATCACAGGAGCGAAGCTACAGCTTGCCGTCAATGTCAACATAGTACTATCCAAATATTGGTAATACTCCCTCCGTTCCAAAATATAAGCATTTTTAAATTTAGTCAAAGTCAAACTTTTATCACTTTGACCACTAATGTATAACTAATAATATTTTGTCATATAAAAATTATATTTTTTAGATTCATCATGAAATAAGCTTTCATAAAAAAATATATTTTTACATTAGAAATTATGTAATTTGCTAGATATTATTAGTAAAAGTTAAAAAAAAGTTTAACCTTATCCAAACCTAGAAATACTTATATTTTGAAATGAAGGTAGTAATATTAATGACCCCGCTAATTTTGCAAGGCAACATGTTTATCCTTGAGATATTTCAATTCCCTTAGGGCTCAAGCCGAACTAGTCCATGTTATCCTCATTGTGTACTGACATCCACATATATACTTCATCCGTTTCTAAATTATTGTCGCCATTTGTTTTTAACATCAACTTTAACTATTCGTCTTATTCAAAAAGTTTTGAATAAAAATATTATATATTTTATTATAATTTGTTTGAATTATGAGTACACATTTAAATTAATTTTTTGAATAAGACAAATAATCAAAGTTGATGTTTTAAGTACAACAATTTAGAAACGGAGATGCAGATGCATTCAACCTGTGATCGATCGACACTGGTACGTGTTTTCGTAGGGGCACGTATCGCCTGTCCTTATGATTTCGAATCCTGTTTGCGTGTGGTCTGGAAAGTCTTAGATGGCAGAAGGAAGGGTTTGAAAATTAGCCTGGCGTGTTGGTAAAGTTGGGAGTGACAGGATGATAGGTAAGTCAGCCAATGATGGCTCGGGTCGTGCACCTTATCAGTAATGTTCTCTACCTGTATTCTCTCCAGGAGATTTGGGAATTATTGTTGACGTAACCGGAGTCTACCTTTGTAGTACAACTCAATTGCAATCATTACCCTTAGCTTTTCCCCTCTCCAAATAGCAAGCTACCCAATCATTTCAATCGTGATATTGTTAGAACAAACAATTTGATATATTTTGTGAGGCCCAAAATTAGTACAACTCCCATGGTTTTTATTGTGTGTACGCCACAAGAATTAATAATCAAACAATTATTAATTTAAAGGGTTATAGACTAATTCAAATAGCCAGCAACTTAAAATTTAGTAACTCTGAATTAATTCTTTTACATGTAGTTTGAAGAACAGAAGCGTGTGCGTGGGAACTCGATGCAATTCTGTTCCCCCAATATAAAAATACTCATGTAACTTGTGTTCTATGAGAGGAAAAAAAAATCCTCAACCAATTCAAGTGAATGTATTACCAGACAATGATCAGAGAAATAAATATATAATTTATGTTAGAAGATTTGGGTGTATTCCCAAATAATAATTACATATAAAACTCCAAAGGCCCACTCACATATAGATGGAGAATATTGCGTTGCTCAATTCTTGGTAAGCAATTATTCTTGTGATGGCAAACTACTTATCATATTGATATAAATGGTACCTTGGTTAGCATATTCATATAAGTGGTAGGCTGATTACCATAAATATATGGTGTTATACATGGTAGGCTAGTTACCATATCTATGGATGCGTTTGTGTATGAAAGACGGGGTGAGACGTCATCTAGAACACACAAGTATTCTCATTCTTCTCCTCTCCTTTGACTGTTGCACTGCTCTGTCTTTCTCACTCGTCACCGATGTGCCATCGGCACCGGGGGAGCAGGTCTTCGAAACCCATGTCCCCCTCGGGTCCCTGCATAAGGTTTTCGAGAAGCGTCTTCACGACTACTTGTTGTTCATCTGCTTTTTCTTCGACCAAGTCCGACTGCTTCCTCTTTGCCACCAGTCATCTGTTGCATCTATACGATGGTCAGTTTCATCTACTATTTAAACAACCACTTGTGCCAACAACCGCACTGTAAGAATGACGTGCCTTTCAATTTTTGTTGTTACGTGCATTATGTGACTGGCATCGGAGGGATCAAGATTATTACGGCAAATCTGGATCGTAGTGCTAGAGTATGCATCGTAAGTAGTATTCAGAATCTCGCTATATTTAACTTTTTCTAATTGCTAAAATTAATTTAATCATCACTAAAATGTGATTACTTCCAACAATCAAAAACTTTATAAGCATTTATTGATGATTGGGTTTGCTGATATTATGAAATCAGAGAAGTTTAACGGTGTGAACTTAAAGAGATGGCAAACGAGAGATTAACTATGGCTCTCGGCTATGGGCGTGTTCTAGGTCATAGGTAATCTTTTTGCACTTTTTGTTGCAAGTGAGAAAGAGGTGCAGGAGTTTACCGCGGCTATGACATTTTTCATCGGATGCATTCTTAGTGGGGCTCATTGGTTTCCTGTGTAGAATTGGACCAGACTTGTCTTATGCACAATCTTCAACTTTTGCGGTTGTTTGGATGTCTCTATGCGTTTGAGGGCCTAGCTGAAATCGTGCAAGGGACATCTCCGAGCCAGGCTCCACTCGAATCCAGATTTACTCGGTTCCTCCAGAGCCAGGCTGACTTTGCCCCGTCTGTTCACCGCACTTTCTTCTTTCTCTCACGGCCTTATCTTCACCACTTCGTCTCCTTTCGCTCACCTAAACGACACTGAATCCACACTGAGTGCGCTCTGTGCCCATCTGCTCCTCACTTTCTAGTTTCTGCTGTCAGCACCTTTCAAAGGAGCTAATGATCAGATTGATTTCTGATTCTTTTCTGGTTCGATTTTGATTCTTTTGTTTGATTCTTTCGATATGTGCACGTAGCTCGAGGAGGAAGATACTAACGTCGAACATCAATATTTGTTTTCTTTTTTATGCCATTCAAACAAAAATTGATTTCTTAAGTTGACCATGTTGATAATTATTTCTTTAATCAAGGAAAAATATGATTTGGTGGGCAGAACTTAATATGATTTCAGTATACAGTATTAGTCTCACTTTATTAGTTTCTTCCTTTTCTTTACTGTACATAGAACAGATGAGGAGGTAATCTAATCATTTGTATATGAAAGGTAACCTTATCTTTTTGGTGCAACTAACCAATCATAATCTCATATGAGCCTGGCCAGTCTATGAATTCAATGAAACACTCCACTACTTGTGCAAGCTGCATCACTGTAACCTAGCTCTGCTCAGCCTAGCTCTTTAGTCCAACCTAGCCAGGATTGATGAAGGCAACCAATCACGCCCAGTTTTTCTCTCTGACCAGTTGTGCCATGTATACATGCACATCAAGAGTGATACAGATTTGTGGAAAGCACTTGAACACAAGTTGTCTATCTTAAATGTTGGACATCAATTGTATGTCATGAAGCAATACCACGACTTCAAAATAGTGGATAATCGTTCTGTTGTGGAGGAGGACCATGAACTCCAACTCATTATGAGGGAGCTCCAATAGATTGGACGCCAGTTGCCTGATAAGTTTGTGGCAGGGGCATTATTGCCTTTATCATGGAGGAACTACACCATATCTCTGAAACATAAGAGACAAAATATTTCTGTTAAAAATTTATCGGTTGGTCTTGATATTGAAGACAAGGTTTGGGCAAAGGATGCCCCACCAAGAGCACACACCGTCAATGTGATGCAGCATGCTGCTAAGAAGAACCAGAAGGGAAAAGAAAAAGTTGTACAGACTACTCAGTTCAAGAAGAAGATGAACATGGATGCTATTGTCTTTTTGTGTGCGGTGAGAATGGACACTTTGCCAAAAGGTGTCTTAACCATAAGGGCAAGAAGAATCAATCAGGGTAGAAGTCTACCAACGTAACCATTGGTAACTCCAGTGAAGGCTCTAGGTATGGTAATTTACCTAGTGTTTTCTCTATTTATCAATCTAATAATTGGTGGGATAGACATAGGAGCTAATATTCATGTTTGTTATGATATCTCCATGTTTTTATCTTACCAGGTCGTGTGAGGTTCAACCGTCACGATGGGAAAGGCTCACAAGCTTCTATTTTTTGTGTTGATTCGATCGATCTGAATTTCACTTGAGAAATACCATGCGATTGAAGAACGTGCAACAAACCCCCTCAATAAACAAGAACCTCGTTAGTGGTTCCATCCTCTGTCTATGTGGATTGAAGCTGGTCTTTAAGTCGAATAAAGTAGTTATGTCGAGATTTAGCCAATTCATTGGCAAAGGCTATGAAAGTGGAGACTTGTTCCACTTTTCCCTTTCAGATTTCTCAAATAAAGTTGTGAATGTTTGTGATTCAAATCATTATGAAGCTAATACATGCATTCTCATTTCTGTCACATTAACTTTGATTGTATGTCGCGGCTATTCAGTATGAGTTTAATTTCAATGTTACCTACTATCAAAGGTTCTAAATATCAAGCTTATGTGCAAGCAAAGCAACCTCGTAAGCCTCATAAAGCTATAGACGAGAGAAACTCGATATTCGAACTCATTTATTCCGATATTTGCGAGATGAATGGTGTGTTGATAAAACAAGGGAAAAGATACTTTATGAGCTTAATTGATGATGTGACTAGATACTTTTATGTGTTTCTTCTTAAAACTAAAGATGAGGAGTTGGAGTGTTTTAAGACTTATAAAGCTGAGGTGGAGAATTAACTAGAAAGAAAAATAAAATGAGTTATGTCTGATGCTGGTGGAGAATAATTTTACAATGAATTTTATCTTTTCTGTTCAGAGAGTGGAATAATTCATGAACAAACACCTCCCTATTCACCTCAATGGGATAGTCAAAAAAAAAGAAGCGGATATTAATGGACTTAGTTAACACCATGTTGGAAACAACCAGTATGTCTAAGGCATGGTGGAGGAAGGCTATTTTGATAGCATGTCATATTCTGAATAAAGTTCGTACTAAGAATAATGAAGTCACTCTGTATGAAGGATAGAAGAGAAGGAAACTCTCACTTTATTACTTGCATACTTGGGGACTGTTTGGCCACAGTTAGAATACCAATAAATAAGAAGCATAAGCTTGGACCTAAAACAGTTGATTGCATCGTTTTAGGATCTGCATACTGTAGCATGGCATACAAGTTTTTAGTACTAAAATCTGAAATGCCAAATGTTTTAGTTGATTCACTTTTGAAGTCTCGTGATGTCACCATCTTTGTATACTTTTTCCATTAAAAGATGCATCTAGTTCATAATGTTTGAATCATTTGAGCACTCACATAAAAATAAGAAGGATGATAGTGAAGAAGCTCTTAGGCCCTCTTTGTTTGAGCTGGGGCTTTTGAGCTTCTAGAAAAGTTGACTGGAGGCTAGTTGAAAAACTGGCTGATGAAATTTAGATGTTGGCTTTTGTAATGTACATTTAGCTTTTCTGCACATCAAAAGCTGGAAAAGCAGCTCTCAGTGAGCTTTTCAGCTTTTAGTTCATTTCTGCAGAAGCTAGCTTTTCAACGTACTAAAAGCGAGCTTTTGAGAACCTTGTTTGTTTCAACTTTTTAGTTTTCATCTTTTTAGCTGAAAAAGCTAGCTAAGAAGCTGAAACAAAAAGGCCGTTAGAAGAAGCAAGAGATAGAGGATTGCAAAATTTTTGGTGATAACTTCATTATATATCTTCTTAATGATATTCCCACAACCATCTCAAAGGTATATGCATCAAATGATGACAAATTCTTGAAAGATGCAGTCCGTAGTGACATGGATTCGATTACTGCCAATGGGATCTGGAAAGTGACAGATCGATCACTTGATTGTATGTAGTGTTCTATGAAGAAGTTAAGACCCTAATGGTATTATTGAAAAGTACAAAGCAAATCATGTGGCTATTATCTAGACCCATATATAATCTGGCCATCTGCAAAATTGTTGTGCATACCATCAACGAGTGCAGAAAAAAGCCGAATCAAGCTCTATTGAACTGCATCCGAATAGACCTACTCACTCGATACATACGAACCCTTAAATTAATAAATACTAGTCTTGACACTCATGCGAGCGCTATGGTCTAAGAAAAAAATACTAACTTAAAAAATAATATATTAATATTAACTCAAAAAATTTTGTTTTGTTTTTCAACAATTTTTTTTGAATCTCATATATTTGATCTAGTTTATTGTAGTTTATTAACTAACAATGGTCGTTGTGGGCTCACGATCTGGGAGATAAAAAAGAGATCGTCTGTAAGATTTGTAAAGAGTGTCTGTGTAGAGATTTTATGTGTCAGATTTGTAAAAAGAGATAACTATAAGTGTATTTTTCTGTGTGCACATAGTCTAACCTGTTTCTGTTGAGGAATATTTTACAGGTATATATAGAAAAGAAAAAAATGTACTTTTTAAAGATTATTCTTAATAAATAAGAATTTAGAAGTATGAAATGTGGCCTTCATAACAAAAAGAAAAAGAAAAAAAACGAACATACTAGTAATTAGGTGTGACGTCCGCGCCATCCTGTGCGCTAGGCGGCATGGCAGCGGTGTTTGTGTTTGGCATAGCTTCAGTGCATGGGTCTGCCGTTCAGGTAGTACCCTGACCGACCGTTGTGCTTAGATTTATGTTTTTCAAAACGCTCGTCTGTTTTCTGTTCTATTTCAACCTGATAATGGTCGGTAAACTAAACAAAACCGGAACTAAACTAATCAACAAGTGGACTCGATGCAATCTAGACCACCGTAAGCATCAGCCCAGTAAAAAGGGGAACCTAAAAATAAAAATAAAAATAAAAACATGAAAAAGAAAGAAAAGTTAAAAGAAAATTATAAAAGAAAGAAAAAATGGGTTGGTAGAAATTAGAAATAAAAAATAAATGGACAAATTAAAAATCTTTTTATAAAGGCAGAAACTAGAAAGAAAAAAAAAATCTTAGGGCCCGTTTGGATCTTTAGAATTGAATTCATTTTAATAATTGCAATTTAAACATAGATTAATTAAGTTAATATAGTTGTATATAGAATATATTTATATATTTATTGTTAGACACACAAGAGACATATTTATACGTTGCATTTTTATTGTAAAGAAGTGAATTGAAGAGTGTGCAATAAGTTGAAGAATAAAATTATTGCATAATGATATATAGAATCCATTTTCATCTCTCACACTATGAATTTGAGATAGGCTTATTCGTGAGCTTGAAAAAATTGTGAAAATGTCAAATTTCAAGCTAAATAGGCTAATCCATTATGTAGATTTCAATTCCTCCTGAAAGGATTCAAACGGTTCCTTAGAGGAAAAAGCCACTATCTCGGCCTAGTTTAAGGCTGTGTAGGCAAAATTAAAAAGAAAAAAAAAACACAAAAAGGCCCATCTCAGTTCAATTGATGGATGGATTTGTTTTGACATATACATCGTGAAAGAATTTTTTCCGTTTTCTATATTTTTTCAATGAAATTGAATTGATTTTATGAAATTCCTGTGTTCCAAAGGACCCTAAATATTTTCATTTTCACATTTATAACACTGGGTCGAAATGAAAATGGGAAAGCTGGAAATGAAAATGGACAAATAAATTCGGACTTCTAGAAACGAATAAATCTGGACGTAAATCTACCGGTCGGTAATCGGTATTAAATCGGGAACATGAACCCAACACAAAAAACATTAGATCTGTAACATCCCACTCAATGAAATTAAACTAATTTTTTTATTTAAGTTGGGTGAGATATATGTGTGTTCAAATGTCAGCGTAGAACAATTTTTTTCTTTATGTATTGGGAATAGTTAGCTTGGTTATTTTTTTCATCACTTCTAGAGCTCCCACTTTTCATGCGGAAAACAAATATGAACACCCTCTCTCACCTTATTAGTCTCAGTACTGCATAGCATGAGGACGTTTGGGTTGTGTAAAAAAGAAAGACAACTGAAAGCGAGGAGTACCTGTATGTACTGAAGAAGAGAGAAAGAGAGAGAGATATATTCTTTAGACATTAATATTTAACTGTTCATCTTATTAAAAAAATTGTGTAAACATAAAAACAAACAAGTAATGGTAAAAGTATTAAGTATTTGTAATAAAAATATTTTATAATATAACAAATAATATTTTCACAAAATTTTTAATAAGAGTCGGATGGCTCGATTTACTTGTTGTTTTAAGTCTGTACACACGAAAGTAGAAAGCAGAGGTAGAAAAGGTGAGATGTAATTAAAATGACGATTAGAGAGATACATATATATTGGAAAAAAATTGTACTAGGAAATAATGATGATAAATAAAGTGAAAAAACTTAACCTTAGGGTGATAAATCAAGAACAGTAATAGCAAATAAACAATGTTACAACAATCAATATAAAAATTTCATATTGTTCTTTTAGTGTTTTTTTTCTCAAACTCGCTGAAGAAGTAAATTGCGGCAAAGCTGCTCCCTTTTCCCTTTGGACGTAGCGGCTGACGGTGAAAGGAAAAACGAGAAAGGAGCTATTATCAATGTCCATCGTGGACATTGGATGGTCTAGGAACGGCTGAGATCAAGAAATTGCTTAACTTGCAGTTGTAGTAACAACCGCATTGGATCCCAGTTCATTCATTAAGTGTAAGAGTGCATACTCCATTCGTTTTTAAATTGATTTCATCGTTGATTTTTAATTTTAATTTTAATTATTTATTTTATTTAAAATATTAATTTAAATGTGAAAAATTTTAAGTTATAATTTAAATAAATTTAATGATAAATCAAATTATAATAAAATATATAATATTTATTAAAAAATTTTGAATAAAATGAATGATCAAAGTTAAAATTAAAATCCAACAAACGAGAGAGTAGGTGAGATGTCTTTGTAGGAGCAGGAGCACGGATGCTAAACTGGCGCAGCAGAATCTCCGTTCTACTACCTCTGTTTCATTTTACTTCCATGTTTTTTATTTTTTAAAATCAACATTGAACCATTTGTTTTATTCAAAAATTTTACGAATATATAAAAATAAACAAATCAAAACTAAAGTATTTGTAATAATAAATCATTTCACCATAAAATAAATAATATTTTTGGTAAATTTTTTAAATAAAATGAACGGTCAACTATAAATATTTGAAAATCCAAAAAACACTTATTTTTTAAGGGAGAGAGCAGTACTTTTACTTGACGCGATGCACTGCGGCACACGGATTAAGAATAAGCTGCTGTTACATTTAATTCTATCGAAGAGGCTGCTCTATGCGATCCCCTGCTCTCTCCAGCTATAACCAGCACAAGGCCATTAGTACACATGCAGATTGGGATAGCTGAACTCGGGACTGTACAATCCTAGTGGCATGCATTTCGAGAGTTGCCTTTGCCTAGGAAGGTGACACCGTCAAGTAGTAATTCGGAAGAAACGTTGAAGTTCAGACAATGAAACGGAAGGAGTACCTAGGATACTTGATGATGATGTTAGGCGTATCATAGTCTTCCTATGCATAAGTGGATACTACAAAGAATGGACGACGAAAGAACAAATAACTAATATCGGATATTTACATTCTATTATTCTCTACACGCAAAGAAATTTGTAAACCTGGCCTACAGTTTTGTTCTACAAGTACACATGTACATCTCACTTCCCCTTTGTCCTTTCTTACAAATCATCGTGCCCGGATTTTATTCTCCTTGGCCAGAAGTGAATTCCGTAGCTGCAGTCTCATAGGTTCAGTGGAGGTGTATCCTGGTTGTGGGGGCAAAATCACTCAAAACTTAGTCATATCATATATATATATATGTGTGTGTGTGTGGGTGTGTGTGTTTTAATTAAACAGACCAATTCAAAGGTTGCGATCTGTATATACTAATCAAAGGCATAGGTCACCATTTTTAAATCTATGAACAAATTAAGTTCACAATTTCTCAATCATAAATGAACGCAAAGGAAAACAAGGATGAAGAAAAACATAAACACAATTTTGAGATTTTTTTGGGACTCGTGTAACGATTTTACCTTGTGCAAAAGGTCATGAGCAATGCAGTCCCAAGGAAGTGACACGGACATCAAGCAGCATTTCAAAGGCACAAGCTCATCATCTATTCGTTTGTTAGCAGATGCCGACTCATAGGCATGCTTTGCAGCAGAAGCTGCCCGGTGCACAAGGAAACGGAAGCTATCTCCTGGATCTTTCTTTGATTTCTCCTGGCTCTGATCTAATAACAAAAGCAAGCAATGTTAGATGAGAAAGTAGGTCTACAACATGCATGATAACCACTTCAAATCCAAAAGTTTTCATGTGGATTTAGTAAGGCAGAGGTGCAATGGAAAAAATGCTGGACATTGTAGATGGTCATAAAAATCTTTGCTACAACTTCCATGTGTGATTACAATTCAAATTCTAATTTTGTGTGCTACAGTACACTGGTATATTTGTGGAGACAAAGCTCAACAATAACTATATTAGAAGGTTACACATTCAATGCACCTTATTGGTTGGAGAGCACCAAATGTGCTCTTTCAGTATAAATTATAAAAATCAAAGTTCAACAACAGGCTTATCAAAGATCGACACTGAAATACATGTACGGAGAGAGAAAAAAACCAACACTAAACATAACTGACCTGCAATTCCTGAAACAGCTACTTCTACTTCTCCACGTCCTTCAGGGCCCTTCATATAAAGTCTATCTGGCTTATTGTGATCATGCCCGAGTGACAGAATGCTCCCAAGTTTTGATCTGCCAGCTATAACATAAGGCAAATTTCAGCCAACTTTAGTTGACCCAAGTATTCATCCAGTAAAATAGAATATAAATAGTGTTTACGCACAATGGTCAACATAAATACTAAGTAACACAAGGCACTAACAATTTTCTGTAAACAAATAAGAGACGAAAAACTCACCATCATATGCCTCACGGACATTTTGGTAGCTCACATAACCTGAGAAGAGAGTCCTCTGCAATGGCAATAAAAGACTTGCTGAATTCAAGAATGTAAATGGCCTATTGTTGTGGTAGAGGATCCACCGGGCTGAGACACGTTCTCGGCCACGGCTATAGCTGAAAGTAATCTTCCCCCCGTGGAAAGATCAACTTCTTTTCTGCTTAACCCTCAATAGATCTCTTGCTTGTATTATATAGACAGTAGGGCTAAACAAACCCTAAACCGACCAAAACAAACCCTAAACAACCTAATATTTAACTAATAAACTCTAAACAACCTAATCTTTAAGCTAACAAACCCTAACTAACTGGCTGCCACTATTGGGCAAGGTGTTGTGGCGTCCACAATACGCCACAACACTACTCCCCTCCCCTAAAGACAGCTAGTCCTCGAGCTGTGACACTAATTAAGCATTTTACATCTCTGCTCGAGAACTTAATCCTAACCAATGGCGACAGAAATCTAGAGAACCAGAGGAGGCTGCCTCCTACCCAATGGAACCAATCCAGACCAGGGCTGTAAACGTCCGAGAAGTGAGCTGTCAGCCCACAGAACGTCCCCAGCAATGCTTATGAAGGGCTGACTTAGTCCATAGATCGGTACTGAGAGCTCACTGGAGAACAAAGACGATGATTGCCTGGCCACGAGAGAATCAGGAGATCTGCTGCCTTGTGACATCGCCTGTGTGAGAAGAACTGCAGATGCAGATGGCGCTGACGTCTTGATGGGTACATCCGAGATTGATCTACACAGATCGGCCCTGATGGTTGGAGAGACATATGGGACGGTGATGGTGCTGATTATTGGAGGCGACACCATAGCCACGACGATTTCTGTCTTCATGTCTGATACCGACACCTCCATGTCGGCCGGTGATGGCACTGCATGTGGCAGCGCGATCTGGCCCATCTCTATCGCTGTAATGCGATGTTCATGTCCTCGCTCGCCTTGTGCGGAACTCGCCTCCCGACAGATGTTCTCCGTCATGGCGATGAGGAGATCGAGCTTTGAAGATGTTGTGGTGTCCACAGGATCGATGGCGCCAGCCATTGAGGCGATGCGTCGGTGCTGGTCTCTAAATACCAATTGTTGTGGTAGAGGATCCACCGGGCTGAGACACGCTCTCGACCACGGCTATAGCTGAAGGTTATCTCCCCTCATGAAAAGATCAACTTCTTTTCTGCTTAACCCTCAATGGATCTCCTGCCTGTCTTATATACACAGCAGGGCTAAACAAACCCTAAACAACCTAATCTTTAACTAACAAACTCTAAACAACCTAATCTTTAAGCTAACAAACCCTAACTAACTGGCTGCCGCTATTGGGCAGGGTGCTATAGCGTCCACAATATGCCACAACACTATTGTTGTGGTAGAGGATCCACCGGGCTGAGACACGGTCTCGGCCACGGCTATAGCTGAAGGTAATCTTCCCCCTCTGAAAAGATCAACTTCTTTTATGCTTAACCCTCAATAGATCTCGGCTAAACAAACCATAAACCGACCAAAACAAACCCTAAACAACCTAATCTTTAGCTAACAAACTCTAAACAACCTAATCTTTAAGCTAACAAACCCTAACTAACTGGCTGCCGCTATTGGGCAGGGTGTTGTGGCGTCCACAATACACCACAACACCTATACATGCTAAAATAAAGGGAAATACAAGTATAAAACATGAACAACTAAATCTCTTTACAGTGCTAATGGGACAGAGTCGATAGACAAATATAGAAACTAATATATCTTATTACTTTCTCCAGGAAAATGAGTAAATATAAATAATTGATGGCTTTTGTAGTTCTGTGCTAGAAAAATGTAAGCAGCACAAAATGTAGTGTGATAAGATAACAATAAATCGTTATGGAAATCAGAAATGGAAATGTAATTAACAAAAGTATATACAATTAAAAGTTCCCGCAAGCAAATGTCTTCTGAAGCATAACTTGTTCTTCTCAAACAGAAAATGATGCATGCAAGTTGAAACAGTGAATAGCACGTCAAAAAGGTCTTGTACCAAATATTATCATAGGCAGTAAGTTGGTGACGCAACAGCGAGTATCTTATAATATTAGGATTCCTCCAGTGATATTTGAAATTACATAGTTATACAGAAAAATGGTAAATTTCCCACTTACTAGTTGCTTGACTGAAGAACTATTATGAGCAAAGCAGTAGTGAAAAGTGGACGAATGAGGCTAGAAATAGATGGAATCTGCTGAATTGGGAGGAATTAGACTACAGCAAGGGTCAATTGTGAATCACGAGCCTAATTCATATTTCATTCTTAGATACCAACAATTACAGTAGGCTTCTTTATGTGAAGAGTATTCTATTATATGCAAGGTAAATCTAAAATTCAACCCAATCTTTTCCATGAGAAACTAATCATAATTTGTAGGCGTGATTTGAAATGTAGATGACTTCCTATTATTGTACAGATAAATAGAAACAAATGATAGGGAGGGAGGGAGAGACCTTAGGCTGTTTTTGTTGGCTACCCAAAGAGTTGACTCCAGACTGTATATTTGAACTATTATTCCTGGCCTCAGTTTCTTCAGGAAATGCTGCCCCATCATGTGCATTGAGAATCACACAATAGCAGTGTTCAGGATCTGACAAAACCTGCTCAAGTTAGACAATTGTACTATAGGGTCAACACAGGAAGTTAAAATTACATGGTGAAATGTGTCAAAATGAAAATCATACAACACCAGAGCACAGGAATCCAAAATATACGTAACAATACTGACACGACATTTCATTGTAAAACAGGAAAAACTTACCACAGCGCCAAAAGTATCATCAAAATCGTCCACTGAAAAGCAAATGTTGGGATATGCAGGCACCGTTTCTACAGCCTGTCGAAGAGTTCATGAGCTTCCAAGAAAATCTCTTTCAGAATATAATACAAAGTAAAAAGAAAAAAGGAACCCTACCTTTCTTCGGTCAAGATGAAAATTTACACGGCTAGGGGATGCATATACAGTTTTTGTAACCTGTTACCATAAATGAGATTGAGATACTATTTGTCAATACAAACAAAAATCCTTCTAAACATCTCTTACGCAACTTTTTATAATACATATCATATTGGGAGTGTGACTCCCCAACAAAATATGGCTATGATTAAGTCAAATTAGCTCGAAAACAGTGAAGTGGATAGATGATAGGAGGGGAGCAGAATGCAACTAATATCTATGATTATCAAGCTTGCTAGGTTAGAATTCAAATTAGACATTAAGTGACTGACGTCACTAATACCGCTGTAGTATAACTAGGCAATGAAGATATGAGTCCAAGCTCCAGGGTGGAATTAAGATATGTGAAATGAATTTTCAAAAATAATCTTTTCCAAAAACAAACACACCTGCACAAGCAGAAATAAACAATAGGATATGCACATTTAGAAAAGAATCACTGATTGGCTGACACAAATGCTTAACTTTTACTAACCTTATAGACTGGAGACAACCGCTTGCTTCTCTCTGCACGGTTCCGAAGTTCTTCAATACTGTTCAAGAAGCTCATAAGAACCAACACACCAAGTAGTTGCCAAGCATAAACATTGACGTTGGTGTTAAATATGTCTACTAATATACTACTATACTATTGGCAATATAGTATTATAAGTCCTTAAAAATCTAAAAAAACGCATGCTAAACTAATTTATGTAGTCCTATATTGTTCAATCAGATACTGCGCCATGCTGAATCTAATCCTCAACTTGTAAGCAGGAACAGAGGATAAAAATTTACCCCAAATTATATGAAACAAGAAACAATATGTGACTATTTCGCAAAGAATAGCAATGGAAATTATATTCAGTTGGAATACTTATGACCAATTGGTCAGAACTACAGCAGTTATCCATGGATAAGAGCTTGTGGAACTTAGCAAGACATGCTAGAACTGTGACTTAAGCTATCTGTTTCGGCTGACCTGTTAAATTCAGTGAATATTATCTATTGCTGTTTCTTATTTCTTATTACACTTTCACATGCTCAAACTGTGAATTAAGCTATCTGTTATGACTGACCTTTTTTAATTCAGTGATATTATGTATTGCTGTTTCTTATTTCTTATTACCTTTTTCTTTTCCTGTCTTTGAACTTTTCATGCCAGTTTTGGGTTTCATCTCTAGCCTAATACAATTTTCTTGGGAGTTGGGACTAAAAGGCTTTGTTGTTATTGCTGTATAAACCTACAAGCTTTTCAGAACTGTTACAAAAACATACCCACATATTGCAACAGTTACACTGTATGATGTGTGAGCAATTAAATTCAAGTAGAAGGATAGTTCCCAATCAACATCCATAGTGTTCGCACTGATCACCTTGTCAAGCTGATTTACAAGAAACAGACAAGGTCAATTGGCACAAAAATTAAATGAAAATTATTATCTATTCTGTCTGAGAATATATTAAAAAAATATAACATAAAAGCACAATAGTTGAGGACAACAATTCACTTGTTCACATAAGTCATGCAAGAAAAATATAGCAGTGCACCTCTGTGCTGATGCATGTGCATGTAATTAAAACATTTGCACCCGGGGTCAGGTATGATTCCTTGATAAGTTTAGAATAAATTAGAACAAAAACAAAAAGAACTATGGTTTTTTCTTCTTAATATAATAATATGCAGCTCTCCTGCGTGTTCAAGAAAAAAAGAAATAAGGATCCCTCCCATGTTGAAAAATACAATCACATAAAAACTTTGACTTAGAATTAATAACATAAGAATACAGTTGCAATTGTAGCGGATAATAATAATATTAGTTTAGTTATTTGGCACAAATTATTGTGCTAGTAAAAGAAATGAACCTAACAATAATAAATGCAATAATTAATAAACTAAAAAACATGAGGATGGAAAGGTGCGTTGAAATTGCCAGTCAAGAAACTCTCAGCAACCTTAGTGTAAAGGAGGAATAAACATCAACGAAAATAAGAAATTTCTGTATTAGGTAACATGCGGGATGCTTCATATTGTATCAATTATCAAAAGTAAACACAAAAAAATAGGAAGGGAGAGCAAGAAAAATAATCCTAAGTAAAATGCAACAGGCATTAGCTGATTTAAGTAACATAGATGAAGAACTGCTTCATATACCGTAGGAGCCCATCTCCGCACAAAAAAGGGAGGCGGATCTTCCATGTTATCATTGAAGCCATAGCCATGCAATTTCTGCACCAACATGCAGTAACATCTAGTAAGAGTGGTGAATTTCCAAATAATAGTGATGTATCAGATGAAAAAGAGACTAACTTAGCAGGAAGAATGAGTACCATATTGTTAACAAAGAAGACAAGGTCGTCCTCTTCCCTTCTATTTGATATCCCACCACGCACAAAGAAAAGATCAAGCATTTCATGCCAGAATTTGTCATCCATCCGTGCGTCTGAGGCATCATCATCAGCATCGACAATGGTCCACCCAATCAAATGTGAGTGTTTCTTCACCATACTCAACAACTCTTTTCTGAAATGAGTATATCAAGAGAAAAACTTGAACTCCATGTAAATCTTGTAAAAGGTACCATGGTGCTTACATAGCCTATTTAGTGTCTCTTCTTCTTTTAATTAGACAGTCATTAAAATAAAGAACAAAGCATATACCCAAGCAACTTTTCATGTTAGCAAAAGCAACATGAATTTTATAGCATATACCCAAGTAACATTTTAGCAAAAGCAATATGAATTTGTAGCATCATGGGTAAATATATGATTCTGATTTGCATAGATGGCACAAGAAACATGGAGGTTTACAGATTTACCATCGTGCTAATTTAGATAAGAATTAGCTGTAAGGTATGTGCAGTTTCCAGAGCAGAGGGCGACGACAAGGCAGAGGGTTAACTGCACCACAACAGCTGTTGCAGCAAACTAGCAACAGTTGAAGTTAGCAAGCTTAAATTCAACTCTGCTCCTTTCCAGCTACTAATTTCAATCGAATGCCTGCTCGATGAATCAAATTAGGTAACATAACCATTTACATAGAAGGAATCTACTCATGCATCAATCGAGATAACCGTCTCCCTGGTACAAAGCGTCCTAGCTGAATTTTCACTCCTCTTCCCTCGCTCTCCCTTTCCCCAATTCTCCTATACTATTGAAGAGAGTGAGGGAGAACTGGAGGGAGACCGAGGAGGAGGTAGGAGAGAGCTTACACAGACCTCGAGGGCGATGCTGATGCACCGGCGGCTGTCTCTCCTGACGGATACGGGGCCGGATGAGACTGCGGCGCTGCCATGGCTTGCAGACGGTTCGGCGGCGAGGGGGTGGATCCAAATCCAAAGCACGGAGGGAGGTGCAAGCAACCAACCGGTCCAACCCTGCGGATCGTTTCTCTTCGCTCTCAACAGCGTAGCAACTGGCAAGGCACGTAGGTTGAGAGGAGTTTGGACTGGGCCGAATTAATCGACTGGGCTGGGGAACACAAAGGATAGATAGATGGACCGGGTAACCCAACCTATCTAGATTAGGTCCGTGTTTGGAATGGAAGAAAAACGCAGAAAGTTTTCCCGGATGCCATTCCTCTATGTGGCATTTGGTAAATGGGCAATATTAAATGGGTTTAAAATTAGAAAATAGATGAATGATTGAGATTTAAAAAGATGAAGGAATGGAAGGTGGAGATTTTCTCTTCTGTTTCCTAATTTCAAATCCATTCTCCGTAACCCTATTCCTAAACATCACCTAGAAGACAACAAATGAATTCATTGGAACAAAAAAATGGCAGATTTCCTTCCGAGGAAAAGGAAGCAGGAAGGAAAAAATCCGCTCTGAGCCAAGGGAATGGCTCGCGCGCTAGGGTCCACGGCACCCAACCGTGCTCTCGCGCGCCGAATGTCCACCGCCACCGCCACCGCCTCCCGCCGTGCCACCCCGACCTCTGCTCCTGCTCACCGGCGCGCCCCCACCGCCATGCCCTCTGCTCCTGCTTGGCATGAATGAGAGAGAATGAGAGGGGAGCTTGGTTGCGGAAGAGATTGGAGAGAGCATTTCTGCTCCTGCTCGGGTCACGATGGCGAATTGGTCAGAAAAGAGATCAGAGAGCTTGGTCAGGATAGAGATTATTCCAGGTACAATGATAAAACCACCATATAGTTTATTTTTGTTCTAATCCATAATATACTTCTATTATCATTTTTATTTCTCAATTCCTACATTATAAATTCCTCCGATCCAAACAGCAATGTTTCTTAATTTATTTGTTTTTCATTCCTACAGTTTTCCTATTTTTCTCATTTATATATTTTCCTACATTTTTTCTTATTCATGTGTTTTGCAATCCTGCATTACAAACCAACCCTTACGAGGGTGCATTCGGCTGCCTAGCCAATAGCTGCCGCTGCTGCAGCAGTAATATACTTTTCTACTGCAGTAGAATCTAAAAACAGTAAACAACACTTGAGTTGCTTAGTGTTTTTTTTTATATATTGCGTAGTGTATTTTGGCCCATATTTAACAGTATTCTTCTCTTTTCTTTTCCAGTCGTAGAGGCTGCCCTGGCCCCTGGGGATGGCGACGGGATTGGCCGCGACGGAATTCACCTTTGGGCTTGTTCGGGTCGTTGGATAGGAATCATTCTGAATAGGATTGATTCTCTATAGAATAAATTATCTTAGGTTAGTAATTTAATTCTTATTTATAAAAAATTCTACTAGGATGAAAATAAAACCCGGTCTATACTTGTGTTTCGACTCTACGACCCGGTTTCATTCCACATGATAGGAGATGTATTTTTATTCGAGTCTTAGAAGAAGAAAATATAGAATAGACTAGGTTTTATTCCCACTTTAATAAAACTTTTTATAAATAAAAATTAAATTATTAACTTTAAGATGACTTATTTCATACCGAAAATCAATCCTATTGAGAATGATTTCTAGCCTAGCAACCGAACAAGCTCGTAGCCAGCCTACGTGTACTAACCTGGACGCCGTTCTCCACCTGAGCGTTGAAACCCACCTGGGTGCCGACCCCCACCTGGGCACTGAGCACGCCTATGGTCACCGCTCTAACACTGGACGACTTGGCCAAGGTGGTCGACGACCTGAACCGCGCCGTCGCCGACATCTATTTTTGCCTCTCCAAATTGAAAAATCAGCAGATGTCGCCACCATCGACCGTCGTGACCCTTCCACCAGTGTTTTCCTATGAGATGCAGAGCTACGGCACGACGAGACTGTCGCTGTCGAGTGTACCGAGCCGCCTCAAAACCCTAGCAACAGATACTACCGTGGCCGCCATGGTCGGCGCAAGCCTCCCCCTCATCTCCGTCAAGGACCTAGAGGACAACATGGCCATGGACGCGGCCGGCCTGCCGCTGCCCGATGTCTTCCAGGCACCAATCTGCCTTGACTGGACCAAGTTCGTCCACAAGCTGTTGTCCGCAACAAACGCCAGCTCTACGCTGTCTCCCGCCGCACCGGCCGCTATACCAGCCGCAAAGGCCTGCTCATCGTCTACGGTGCTAAAGGATCCAAGATCGACAATGCCTTCTGCAACCTCTCTTTGTTGATGTTGCCAACGTCGAGCACCTCAACCTGCTCGACCTCGCCCCTGGTGGCCATCTCAGCCGTTTTGTGATCTGAACCAAGAGCACCTTAAAGTAGCTCAAGGATGATGGGGCCTTCAAGGACGCCATTCGCACCGATGGTCATCAGTTCCGACCACTACCCACATGTAAGCTTCATGACTTTTTAAAAGGTATGAATTGATTTTTGTGATTGAATGAACACCATAGGTAATGATTATGATTGTAGGTTCCACCCCGCAAATCTCTACATCATGGTGAGTTTCTTTGATGGCAAAGGATGATCCCAAGAAGAGTAGTTTTGAGCGCTGAAGGACTATGGCTAAGGACTAGCTAGAGAGTCTATAGAATCACCGGTACTATTAAAGGAGGTCAAGTCATTCGTCTCTTGTCATACAAGTGTTAGGGGTATGAATGTTCTTTGTTACCTCAGAAAGCACTAAAGATGGCAAAGAAAGCAAAGTCGAAGATGGAAGCTCAAGTTCTGTTGAAGAAGCTATCATCGGACAGTCCGGTGAGCCCTGGAGGAGCCAGTCCAGAGAGAGGTGCTATCTAGAGTCGATGTGAAAAAGTCACCAGACAGTCCGATGGTGCAATGATCGAAAAGTCCGATGAGTCAGAAGTTAAAGTCCAGAAGAGGTGTCTTTGTAAGTCCAAAAGAGAAGGTCACTGTAGAGTCCAGTAAAGGTATGCACCAGACAGTCCGGTGTCACATGGAATGAATTCCAAAAAGGTTGTTTCCCTGGTCTACGAGAAGAGCAGTCACTGGACAATCTAGTGATTGAATAAAGCAGACAACTTTATGACATCACGTTCCAACGGTTGTTTTTAGCCTTGGAGCCTATTTAAACCGTAGAGGGGAACATTTTTTTGTGTGCCTGAGATCTGAATTGCTGGAGCAAACTTGTGAGAGGCCAAGAGACACCATTAAAAGAGCACAAGACATGATCGGAGATCTTTGGTGCTAGCATGAGAGTGATAGGGAGCATTTATATACTTCTATAGCTTGTAGGGTTTGAGAGGAGTGATCTTTGCCTATTACTCTTGTTCTTGGTAGCCTAGACTGGCTAGGAGTTGGTGTTCAAGCTTTCGAGGAGATTGTGTAAGACGACGTAAAGTTTATGAGCGGTTTCGGGTCTCCTGCTCAAAAGGGGCACCAAAAGTGAGCGCCTAAGCTTGGGAGGTTTGCTCTAGCGCTTGAGTATTGTGAGCAACAGCCGGGCCACCGGTGTCTTCACTTCGAAAGTGAAGCGTACCCTTGTGAGCATTATTCCAGTAATGACGGAAAGAACCAAGACACCAACGAGAGTGGTTCAACAAAGATTAGGGTAAGGCGCCTACCTTCCGAGACCTCAGAAAAAATCGCTGAGCATTCTCTTGACTCTCTCTCTTTACTTTTCGCATTTTCGTATTGTTGAGTAGAGTTGATAGGTTGCTTTGTGATTACTCTTGGTGGCTATCGTGCTAGTACTTGCTTGTTGTCTTTAACTTCCACTGGCATTGTTAGGGGGTTTTGGCCTACTAGAATTGCTTAGGTTGCTCTTGTTGCGATTGAGTCTCATAGTTTTAGTGAAAGTGCATCTAGGATCTCATATGAATTTTGAGATGAATTATGACAAATAATAAAAGCATTTGATGGTATTTTGTGAGTATGTGTGTGGGAATATAAGTAAATAGAACACCATTGACCCCCAAAAAAGAAAAGAGAAAAGTTGGTTCTTCGACCTCAAGGCTTCTATCTTTTATATTTCTTGAGTAGTAGGACCACCGTACTATTAAGGGGGTTCAGCATTTTCTGCTTTGAAATCGGTTAAGTGCTCTCATTTTTGCCATCTTTCTTTATCATAATCTTCTGTTTCTTGTTGATGGCTGCGGACTTGTTCAGGAACAGACTTGTTCACCAAGCAACCGAACTCCAGAGAGGGAGAACGTAGCTCAGCCTGGACTTGTCCGGGTGTCTAGACTTGTCCGGCACCGGACCTGTCCGAGCTTGGCTGTGGAATCCAGAGAGCTGCTCAACGGTAGAGCTAGACTAGTCCATTGCTCCGGACTAGTCCATGAGCGGACTTGTCCGCTATGACAAGCAGACTCCAGAGAAGGTGCACCCCGTTATTTCTGGACTTGTCGGCTGCTCGGGCGAACTACAGAATGGATGCATCTTGGCTTGGCACCACGTGAGCGGACTTGTCTGTGCCCTCTGCGGACATCAAAGAGATGACCATATAACCATTGATCCCGATATCCGGACTTGTTCGGACCTCCAGAATAGTCCGCTCTTGGAAATTTTGGAAAGTCATCCTTGATTGATCTATGTAATCCCCTACCCCAACGTCTTAGGGTTACCAAAAGCCAGTGCCTCATTTGAAATCATGCCCTGAGACTGTCTGAGATCCACCTCACATCTTCCCCACGTTCTTCATTGAATCCTCTAGGGTTTGATTGAAGGAAGAGGAGATCATGAGTGTTTTCACCTCTTGTTTCACATCGAGCACTTGATCCTTTTTATTGCAGGTTTTACAGGACCTATTACTCTTGGAGATTCATCTTCTAGATGGTTAGGTGTCGCCCTAAATCCATTAAGACTGTTGTGGTGCGATCCGAGAGGTTTGTATCACCCCTCATCAATCTAGTGAAAAACCAAGTTGATCTTTGTGGTCGCTTGGAGAGGTATAGGATTGAGTGAAACTAGGTCCTTTTTGGATCCCTCAACGGAGGCGTAAGCTTCTGTGTGGAGCTAAACTTCGGTCAAAAATCCCTGTGTTTCTTGTCTCTTTTTTCGCATTGGGTTTGATCTATTTCCGCTATCGTACGGACTTATTCGGAAAAGACCGGACTTGTCCGCCCAACCGGACTAGTCCGTGTTCTGTTTTTACAAATCAAATTGTTTTTGAGACACGAATTTTTAGGTCGTTGCCTATTCACCCCCTTAGGCAACTTTCAATTGGTATCAGAGTAAGGACTCTCTATTCAAGAGCTTAACAAGGAACTCTACACAAGTGTGCAATTCGACTACAACGAGTTGAAGAATGAGCTGAAGACTGGACAAGACTCGAGAAAGGTTCCCATCTTCGATGGAACTTTTTACGAACATTGGAAGTACTAGATGCTCACCTACCTTGAGTCTATGGGACCACAAATCTTGAGGATTGTGGAGAAGGGCTTCACATTTGAAGATGAAGAGAATCCTACTCAAAAGGATGAAGTCAACATGCACCGCAATGCTCAGGTTGCTCCTGTCATCATTTCGGCGCTAAGTCCTCATGAGTACACCAAAGTGATGAGGATAAGAAATGCCTATCAGATTTAGAAGAAGCTTAAGATCATTTATGAAGGGACGAACACCGTCAAATAAGCAAGAGAAGATCTCCTAAGAGGACAATAAAACTTGTTCATTAGGAAGAAGAATGAAGGACCACAAAAAATATATGATCATCTCATGGAGATCGTCAACAAGAGAAGAACACTTAGAGTGAAGCTTGAAGACATTGAAGTGAACAAAAGGTTACTCCAAGCTCTTCAATCTTGAAACTCACATTTGTGTACTCTTATTAGGGAGAAGGACAATGTCAAGAGTTTCACCAAGGATGAAGTACTTAGAAGACTTCTTGCACAACAAGATTAATATGAAGAAGCAAGAAGGGTCAACTCTCTAATTAACAACACCACTTCCGAAGAGAAAGGCATAGCTCTCAAGGCTAAAGGGAAGAAGGTGTTCGTTCAAAGCTCAAGTGAAGAAGAAAGTGATGATGAAGAGTTCGCGCTGCTCATGAGAAAATTTAAGAAGATTGTGAAGAAAGGCGGTTTTCACAAGAAGAGCTTTAGCAAAAGTAAAACTATAAAATCTAAGAGAACTTAATATGAATGTGGAGAGAAAGGTCATTTTATTGTAGAGTGCCCCAACGCCAAGAATAGGGAGGAGAAGGAGAAGAAAAGCTACAAAGAGTACAAGAAAGACAAAGAAAAGAAGTACAACAAACAAGCCCACATAGGACAAGAATGGAACTCTAACTCCGATGCAAGTGAAGGTGGAATTGCTACATTGGCGATCGGCATCACTCCTACAAACACCTCTCTCTTCGGAAGCTTCAGCGATGAAGAACAAGCTGCACCCGTTTGTCTCATGGCAAAAGGGTCAAAGGTAGTAAAATCTAAACACGTCTCTCGTGATAGTGAAGATGATGATGATGTGCCTAACTTGCTTGAATTAATGACCATACTTGAGAAACAAAGAGAAGAAATTGAGAAACAAAAGGATATTCTTGAGAAGCAAGAAGACTTGCTCATTCTTCAAAAGAAGAGAAACCTTGATTTTGAGAATATCCTATCTCTTGAGAGGAAGAAGGTAGATGAGTTAACTAAAGCCTTGGCTGAAGTTAATGATGCAAAAGAATCTTTTAGTTTCGCTAATGATGCACTTCAATAGGAGTTTAACACTTTGGAAAAACTTTACTCTTCTTTTAAAGTGCAAGTTAGCAAACTTAAGAGAGAAGCATCTTCCTTGAAAGAAATGTCTTGCCCCCTTTGCCTATTTTTTGTGATAGTTACAAAGATGTGGAGATTGAAAAGATCATTGAAAATGAGAAGATGATAGTGAATCTCCAAAAGCAAGTAAAGACTATCAATGCTCAAGCTCAACAAAGCAAGGCCTTCATCGAGCAAGAGAAAGCCAAGTATGCAAGAGAAGCGTACACGAACACTAGACGCCACATGTCAAGGATGGTATTGGTTACTTGAAGAGTAAGAGCCACAATGCAAGAGAGAACAAGAATGGCAATGTGTGTGAAGTTCATCAAGGGAGAAAGCTACAAGGCCAAGAATGATTCAAAGCTCTCTCTAAGGAACTCAAATGCTTCTCATTGTGCTAAGCTTTTTTATGATTTTGATGCATCTTATGTGCTAACCAAGAATACTTGTGGTAGAATTATTGCTAGATATGTTGGGCCACGCCACAAGAAAACAAAGTCATGTGTGTGGGTGTCAAAGTCTCATGTTACTAACATAAAAGGATCCAAACAAATTTGGGTACCTAAAAACAAGACTTAATCTGTTTTGTAGGAATACTCCTCCGGTGGAAGAAGTTGGGTGATTGACAGTGGATGTACAAATCACATGACCGAGGAGGAAAAGATGTTCTCATCTATTGAAGAGGACAAGAC
The DNA here is from genome assembly GCA_001602295.1 of Zoysia matrella. NCBI lineage: Eukaryota > Viridiplantae > Streptophyta > Magnoliopsida > Poales > Poaceae > Zoysia > Zoysia matrella. The sequence goes on from BCLG01000137.1 coordinate 303,007, forward strand.
ACAAAGTGATGACGTCACATTCGGAGACGACAGTAAAGAGAAGGTAATTGGTCTTGGAAAAGTTGCTATTTCCAATGATCTATCCATTACGAATGTACTTTTCGTTGAATCTTTGAGTACAGCTTGTTATCCGTTTCATAATTGTGTGAGATGGGTTATAATTGTTTGTTCACTAATTATGATGTGATCGTCTATAAAAGAGAGAGTTGTATCGTGGCATTCAAAGGCTACTTGAAGGGAAAACTTTATTTAGTAGATTTCAATACTAATGAAGTAGTCCTGGATACATGTTTGTTGCCAAGTCAATATTGAGTTGGTTGTGGCATCGTCGCCTAGCCCATGTTGGCATGAAGAACCACCATAAAGTCCAAAAGGATGATCACATCATAGGACTAACAGATGTTTGCTTTGAGAAAGATAAAATTTTCAGTGCATGCCAAGCCGAAAACAAGTAGAAGCGAGTCATCCAACCAAGAACATAATGACAACCACAAGATCATTGGAGATGCTGCACATGGACTTCAAAATGGTTGCTCTTTTACCAATAATGTGGTTTATAAAACTATAAAATTTGTTATATCTAAACACCTTCCTACTTTCTAAAACCAAAGTACCTTTCTACTTTCTAAAACTAAAGTATTTTACAAAATCATAATATTCTTATAAAACTTTAAAAATATTTTGTATCCAAATAGTGCCCAAATGACTCATGGCTCGGTGGTTTGAACGGACCGTAGCTGCCTCCCGGTCAATTCAAATCTTATTTGGCTCTTTATTTTTCTGCTCTCATGTTCATACTCTCGAAATCATCTATGAATCTTGACTTTGCCCTTTTTTTTCTAGAAAATTAGATTAGTGATTCTGAAAGGTCACAGCTTTAGAAATATATCTCCAAACTGATCCAATATACTTATGTACCACTCAAAGAACCATTTGTTTAGAAATCAACCACCTCTCCAGTTCCCTCAGAATTTATATGGTTTTTTTTAGATAAAGTCCAATTTACTCCCCTCAAGTATAGTCAAAGTTCAAATAACCTCCTAAACTATGTTTCAATTTATTTTACCCCGTCAAAATATTATTTTAGGTCAATTTACCTTGTTGTGCAATTTGTCTTTTTTTAATTCTCTGAAGACAAGCTTAATCTTAAGATTAAACTTTTTTTTAGTCCAGTCTTAAGATTAAACTTTATGAGATGATAAAGCACGTCATGATACATATTAGAAAAATATGTCTTAAATTTTTTACCATTATTTTGAATATAGTTATGTATTCCAAAGAACAATTTTATTATTAAATTACTTTTCTTATAAAAATAATGATAAAAAATCAATTTTTTAATATGTATTACGATGTGTAAAGTTTGATTTTAAAATTATGCTAGTG
>BCLG01000138.1:0-31332 GCA_001602295.1 Zoysia matrella
AACATATAAGTTATATAATTAAAAAATGATGCTATGCCTTGCACCGCACGTGTAGCGATGTCGCCTAATTAACATAGTAATTTTAAGCATTATTGTAGAATTATTAACTAGTCATTAATAATTAGAAAGCAACTGCATAATTAGAAAATCAAGTAATTAATCTCTAGTCTCTGCGTATTCACTTATTTAATGTAAACTAAATAAATATACCAAAAATAAAGTTAGTAATTAATCATTAACATATGATACTAATTAGTAGTTAATCACTAGCATACGGTAGAAAATAGGATGACACATAAAATGACATGTCACTTGTTATATCAACTAAACATACCAGATACGAGCATACAATCACATAAACACGTCAGTGCTTTAAAAGCTTAATAATGCATACACTCACATAATTTAATAAAGTAATCATGTAAGCATTGTTTAAAATAAACTGATATTTAATCGCTAACCCTTAGTAAAGACCGCTAAGACATGGTTATGCATAAAATGACACATAGAACTCTCAGTATTATATTATGCAATCTGTAATCTGAGCTCGTTACTCATATAAAAGCTTAGTATAATTAAATAGCCATGCTAAACTACACTGTAACCCATACGCACTATAGGAGTATCTAAATGAATATTTATTCTAATAATTAACCCATAGTAAATAATACTAAGGTGCACAGAAAATAGTGAGTTTTACATTAAGGTAGCCACCACATCTTGCACGTTTTGCCCACAGTTTTCCTCACAAAGTTTGATTGGTTATTCTTTGAGGTTTATTTGGATCTTATCGGTTCTTCTCGAGTTTTGTTTCTTTTACGGTAGTTTTATTAGGCAAATTCTATCATGTAGACAACGCAGAGTTTGAAGAAGAGTCAAACTCCAAGAGAAGACAGCTGAATTGGCAAATAAAGAAAAGCCCGAAGACTTCGGCATCAAGCCTGTGGTTCGAGACTCGGATTTTGAAGACTATCAAGAAGACAAGTCCTGAAGATTAAAGATTTGCAGGCAAGCTCTAACCCCTTATTATATTAATCCTATATTTTGCTTATGCAGCTATACGGCCTAAATGCTTGCATATTTATTTTAATCTATGTTAAAACAATGTGTAGTTAATACCCTACTTGTTATTACGTATTTATATTAATGTCAGTTACTTGCTCTTATTAAGTATAAATACTACTTTGTTATTTCGTTGATAATGCTCCTTGTTAACCATAGAAATTCCTTTCTTAAAATCTTTTAAGGAACAAAAAATTGTATTTCTTAGATTGCTTAGGAACCCTTACGTGACGCAATACATCACCACATCAAACACCAATCTTTTACAAAAATGTGTTAAAATAAGTTTGGTAGTGTGAGTCAAATAAAGTGGGATTGGTGATAGTGCAACTGGTCCTTGGTGAAGAAGGGTGTTTTCTGGTTGTGAGGCGTGGCTTTTGTGAAAGGTGATGTGATAGGTGTTAATCTTCGGTTTGGTGCACCTGTCGTGGACAAGCGTCGCCTCTGCCATATAAGAACCGGTTCATCGGACCTCAACGTAGTGATTTCGTTCAACCACAGAACCTGTGTTACGAGAAGGAGTCACTTCACCCCTTTGATTATCCACATCGAGCCTCTAAGGCGATCGGGTGGTACAAAAGTCGCAGGAGCAGACGTGAGATACTTACGGTCTGGTCTTCGATTACAGCAATAGCCCGTGCCATAAGATCATATTGCCCACAGGAATAGCACCTGGTTGTGTAATCACCCAGTCATATGGGGTCCAGGGAACAGACGTGGTTGTATTAATCCCATGCTCTGGCTCCGGGAATGTGCTATCGCGTCATCGGGAATCTCGATAGATGGCCCCTGTTTGCATTTTGAGGTGGAATCTGTGCAAACCCTAGCGTGTGTTGAAGTGAGTGTTATACAAATCTGTTGATCAAGAGAAGCATTGCCTGTGGGAAAAGTGTACAACCTCTACAGAGTGTATAATCTATTCGAAATGGCCGTTGTCACGGTATTGACGCACTACAGCTTGAGCTCACTTTGATTAGTCTTTATATTATCTTTGTTGGAGTGAGTGGGCGTAGGTACCCGTGTTTTAAAAAGTGTAGGCCGTGTGCCAGGAGACCATACGGTTGCGTGCCAATGCCGTACTGGCGGGACTGATGAACATCTCCTCCAAGACCAACCTACTAAAATATGACGACAAATATTTTGCCTCACTTTGAAAAGCTTCTGTAGTGAACCCTGTATAAAACTGATTTTTTTAAAAGAAAATCTCATAGCCTAATCTTTGCTACAACCAAATATGTATCTATATATATCCTTACTTAGTGTTAAGATTTGCTGAGTACTTTATGTACTCTCTCGTTTGTAATTGTGGTTTTAGACAGAGAAGATTTTGTAGAAGATGATAATGTGCTGGTTTTTGTTTTACTTCTCAAGTTGCTTGTGGCGTTGAGTCTTTGTTTCCACTGTTTGCTTCACCTCTAGCTGGCCAACTGTTTGTGGATATCTTAATCCTTGCTATGTTGTCATTAAAGATCCGGTATCAAGTATATTACTCTATCCGAAGCATGCTTTTCATATATATTTTGTGGTGTTGTGTATATCAACTACTGATCTAGTGACTGATACGTGATGCACAGTATATCTCAGAAATAGGATACGACAAATTCACACCTGCAAAATGTAGTTTGGGTGACACGGTGATTCAAGCAAGGGCACTCTCGATGAATGCTTTTTTGGTCATTTCAAATACAATCAACTATGCTGACGCACGTCAAACTCCGGGATTTATTGGTTATTCATGGTTGCTGAGCAAGGACAAATTAGAACAGGTGCAGAGCTCTGCACTTTTGCGTTTTTCATCAAACTCACACATTTGAAATTGCACACTTGTACAAAATTGGTATTATTACCTGGTGATCGTTTTTAGCAGTTGTTTCGTAACACCTGCAGGAAGCATTGTCGCTCCGGACACCTGATTATTGATTTGGCCTGCTCGTTTCCCAGTTTCATGGTTTTCCAGCTGTTCTAATCTGACCTTGATCACATCGAATTTTATAATCTGAAAAAGTAATACCTGCATTAGATTCTTTAGATACATTTGTGTTCTCCTTCCTTTACACCGTATGTACTTTAGAATCGATGCCTCATTATTCTCAGAAATTATGTTTGAATGTGCTTTTTCATCTGCAGTTATCAATTATTATCACTTTGAGTCCAACATATATATTTATGTATAGGTATATATGAAGAGAATAAGCGTGATCTAATAGCTCTTATTTCCCCTTTTATCTTTCAGGACCTTTAGTAATGGCCCATGAGTTACAGACAACCTTCGTTGCTCACATGCATGGACACGTGGTTGGATAGATAATCGTCTGTTACTGCAGTAGTTCATTGTTTCCCTTCTCGTTTTCACGTATCTCTCTTATCTCCTATATCTTACAAAGTTCACTAACCCCGTATGCAAGTGCATCAGTGATGTAGTCAATACACTCTACGCCCGGCCCATCTCCTGTAAGGCTGTAAAGCTGAACACACCCTTCCACGTTATGGCACGTACGTTTCTACTGTTTATTATTCCTTCTTTTTGAGACAATTTTTTTTTTACTAATTCGATCTACAAAATTGTCGGCAGAGCCATTTTAATTTGCTTGATGAATGACGGCTTTGGATTAGTTGGTCAAAGATCTAGTTGTTGGGGAGAGAAAGAAAGGAAGGGAAAGATAAAGAAAGCAGACGAGTATGACTTTTGGAACGCCACCAGCAGGAGCTGCCTTTCAGTTTCCTCTTTGATTCTACTATTTTAATTTAAGATCAGGAGCACTGCATGATTTGCCATATCACAACACAACCGTGCATCGAACCGACAGAGAATATGAACTTGTCTAGCTAGCTAGAACATTCCTTTGCAGTTAAGTTGGCGACCGACCAGATGGATACAGGTGTTTCGAAACCAACGAAAGAGCATAATTGTGCAGCTTTGATGGAGGCCGTTGCTTTCTACTCCTACACCAGAATGGAAGCGTGAAATGGCATCAGCCATCTTCTAATCAAGCATTCAAACCAGCATTGTTTGCAGGCAAAAGAACAAATAGGTCTCCTATCGAATTCAAAGCTCCGAGATGTGAACAGTTGCAGAGACGGTCAAAGCAGAGATCCCCTTAATCATTCTGTTCCATCGCCCATCGCCGCTGCAGATGAAAAATTCATTTCTCTCCCTATCTCCATCATTCGCACCTAATGATGTGTCGGGCCCGTTGATACTTGCGAGAATGCAAGTGCACATCGGCAATCGAATCAGCAAGCAGCACTAATTATGATTTCTGTACGACAAAACAAATGCCTTGCATTTCAGATGATATCTGGTGCGCTGGCGGTGGTACTGCAGGACGAGGGAAGAAAAGTGACTTGGCCTCGCGGAGCTCGTAGTGATTCCAAATTATGATAGAAGCTTAAAGAAAGGCTATGAAATCAGAAAGCAGATGAAATGGGGAGTGACAATCCTTCTATGAAAAATCTGTCCGGTGTGTGTTTGGATAGCACTAATAAAAAACCAAGCATCTGAAATTGTGAGCTTATCATTTTTTAGAAATTTGTCTACAAAACATCGTCTATGCGTGATTTGAATTGACGGTATGCTCGTGACCAAACCTTGCACGGATGACTGTAGACAAAATTTTCATGTTTTGTTCTATAAACAGTAGTATATGCAATATTTTAGCCCCTGCATCAACTGATGTATATAGTTGTCTATTATTACAAGCAAATTGTTAAATAACCCCAAAACAAGTTTGGTAAACAGCAACTCATGCTCCAGAGATTCGATAAAAGTTGATGATTAGTGTTGAAGGTTGATGGCTAGCATGCTTATGGCACGTTGCATCAGTTCAAATTGGAGAGGAATTGCTTTTACTATCAGTGCAAACTATATATCCGTGTGGCATAATTTTGAGTCCCCCGTACCGCACCTGCCTCAAGAGTAAGGCAGTGGCTAGAAGCCGCATTTCAAAAAAAAAAAAAAACTCCCCCAGCGTGAGATTTTATTCAACAAATAATTTTATTCAAACCTACTGCAAGATGCGAATCGCTACTCAACAAATCATTCTAGCCAGTGGTAGATGGGCTCGATCTGCAACGACCGTAGAGGCCTGCGACGCCACTGGCTTTCCTGAACAGCCTGGCACGTAGCAGAGGGCCGTGGTTGGCGGCAATCATCCCCTCCGATCAAGGTGGGATAAAGCCTTCCTTCGACCATCCTTCACTGGGCTGCAATGGGCTGCTTTTTCATTTCTTTTTCTCCTTCTTTCTACTTTCTACCTGTTGTCGGCCTACTGCACACCAGAGATGGGCCAGCTTCATGGGCCGTGACGCTCCACCTCCCACGCCCCTCGCCCTCTAGTGCTTGGCCTTTTTATTTTTATTTTTATTTTTCCTTTTGTTTTCCTTTTATTTCTCATACAGCTTGGTTTAAGTATTTTCTTTTTGACCTTTTTTCTTGAATGCATGCATTGGTAATGTTTTTATACTAAGTTTACCATATTTTCTCTTATATTGTGCTCACCTTTTTGATATTCTAAAATATATTATTGTTTTAAATTTCTATTTATGTCCCTATTCTTTCATCTCTAGGGTTGCACTCATTCATACAATAATGAAAATATTATATATTTTTACTGCTAGTACAATTAATTTTTACTACTGGAATAATTGATTTTTACTGCTGGAACAAATAATGCTCACTAGTGAAAGTTTCAAATCTTAATACTGAAACATTAATTTATTAATATGAAACATTAAGAAAATCCAATTTTAAATTAAATTTATTTATCATAATATTCTAGTCCCTTGGTCCCATTTTATCTGTCACTTTAGCCTCTTCTAATTGTCCCAAATTAACTATCATTCTTACTTCCTAATACATATTTTTCTCTTTCTAATACATATTTATTTCTATTTCACTCTTTGTTTTCAGCACATTTCACCTTTTTCACATCTTTTGATTATCGTGCTCCGAGCCACAACGACATTAAATCAGGATGGAGGGAGTATTTTTATTTGGTTCTATTGATTACCATATTCCTTTGTGTCACAATCTTTAATACTTAAGACTTTATTTCACTATTTAATATTATTTTTTCTTTTTAATTCCTGCCCATCCCCTCACTGAGACGGGCTTTTTTGTTAGGTTTTTTCTTCTAGTTTCTGCTAGCGTTATTGGGCATTCCTCATGTGGCTAGCTTTTTAATTTTTATAAAAAAACTTTTTATTTTTTACACAGCCGCTTCATATTCCTTCTTTTGCATAGATGCACGGTGGTAGGAGAGAAGCTTTTTTTTATCTATATGTTGCTTTGATTTTATCTTAATATACATTATTTCACTAGTGTTTAAAAATTATTTCACTATCATTACATTTATTTAGTACAAGTCTTGTTATTGTTCTACCACTTTTGTACCATTGTTCTAATTATCGATTGTCATTGTTCTGACTATATATTATCATTAATCTAACTATATGTTTTTATTATCTTAGATGTTTATTGTATTTTTTTCATTGACATTATCTTATTCTGATGCATGTATGATGTGCACGTGGTTTCTGATCTTCCGTCAGTTCATTCTAACTCTCGATTTAGTGGAGATGCGATACACAATCGATCTGACCTCAAATCAACACGATCCAAACTCCGCAATCCCAGCACCGCTTCTCCTATGGTTATCAACTACGCACACATGATTGACCTCGCTAAGAAGACTAATCTCAGCCTGTAAATCGAAGAACACAAACAAAAACAAGGAATAACGTAACTCAATTATGAAATCTAGATTAAACTCATGAAGTTGGAATCCAACCAACCGTCAAATGGCGAAACTGTTTGATAATAGATGAAACTAAGAAAAAATCTATCCCTAATGATGGCGGCTCATGTTTATATAGAGTTTAGAATGTTCTTAGACGCAAACCCTAATGCTAATGAATCTAGAAAAGATACACGACCCAAGGGCCAAAAGACAGTGTCGTAGAACCCAAGCAGTTTCTGGACATTGTCTAGTTTTAACGATTCCCACTGACTTCGATGGTATTTGAAAATGAGAGTAGTGCCTTTGGAAAGATTATCTTTTTAGCTTTTCATCTGTATCTAGAACGTCCAAAATAGATCATGTATGTGACCTGGACATCTATTTTAGTGCAGACTGCTCCTGAAACCCAGAGGCAACTCGGCTCTAATTTGGATTGAATCTTCTCCGAGGTTCAACGTGCCGTACTGGTCTTACGCATCTTCAAGTCCTTCTTCATGTTTTCCTTGACCCTCTGCAATGTTCTTAATCAAAATAAAGTTATTAGGTAGCAATCTATTCTCAAAAAAGGAAGACATGAGTTTAAGAACTAGCTCACCTCTAAATTCAGTGCTAACGTACGAGCTCTTGTGATTGGACTATCTATAGTAGGTGAAGGTGTGTTGTGTGTACCCAATGAAGGGATGTCCTCGTCATCCTCCTTTTCTTGAATTAGAGTTGTCCTCGACTCAAGCTCATCTTCTTCTCCAATATATAGCGTCAAATCTGCAACGTTGAATGTAGGACTAACCTCGCATTCGGGAGATGACTCAAGTTTATATGAAATATCATTAATCTTCTCAAGTACCTTAAAAGGACCAGCAGCTCTAGGCATCAATTTAGATTTTCTTAGCTCTGAAAATTTATCTTTTCTCAAGTGCAACCAAACCAAATCACTTGGTACAAATTTAATTTTATGTCTACCTTTACTACCGGTAATTTTATACTTCTCATTCATCTTTTCAATATTTTGTTTAGTCGTTTCATGCATTTTGAGAATGAAATCAGCACGCGTCTTAGCATCATACTGAACTCTTTCATTAGAAGGTAAAGGCAAAAGATCAATCGGAGCACGAGGGTTAAAACCATACACTACCTCAAATGGACTTACTTTAGTGGTGGAGTGTTCCGTCCGGTTGTATGTGAACTCCATATGAGGCAAACATTCTTTCCACATCTTCAAGTTTTTTTTTTAAAATGGCACGTAGCATTGTAGACAATGTACGGTTCACTACTTTGGTTTATCCATCGGTTTGTGGGTGACATATAGTTAAAAATAGCAACTTTGTTCCCAACTTATTTCATAAAATGCATCAGAAGTGACTCAAGAATTTCGCATCATGATCTGAAACAATAGTATAAGGCATACCATGCAAACAAACAATTTCTCGAAAGAATAGATCAGCAATATGTGTAGCATCATCGATCTTATGATATGGTATAATGTGTGCCATCTTAGAAAAGTGATCGACTAAGACAAAAATACTATCTCTCCTTCTCTTAGTCCTAGGTAATTTCAAAACAAAATCCATAAAGATATCGGCCCAAGAAATAAAAGGGACGGGAAGAGGCATATACAACCATGTGGATTTAGTCATGACTTAGCTTTTTGACATGTAGTGCAGCGAGCGACGAAGCGTTCAACATCGCGTCTCATCTTTGGCCAAAAGAAATGTGTGGCTAAAACATCTTCCGTCTTCTTCGCTCCAAAGTGTCCAATCAATCCTCCTCCCTACGCCTCTTGTAACAACAAAAGACAAACGGATCTAACTGGAACGCAAAGACGGTTAGCTTTAAAAAGAAAGCCATCATTAAGCATAAATTTGTTCCAAGTTTTACCTTCACGACATAAAATCAGCATCTAACACATATTGTTACTTAATTATTTCTAGTTCAAAAATCCGACAGTCAAGTTGGGATAGCATAGCACATTGTCTGGACAAAGCATCGGCAATCACATTATCCTTCCCTTTCTTATTTTTGATGATGTAAGAAAAAGATTCAATAAATTTAATCCACTTAGCATGTCTATGATTCAAGTTATTCTGGCTACAAATATGCTTAAGTGACTCAAGATCGGAATGAATGACAAATTTCTTAGGCCATAAATAATGTCGCCATGTTTCTAAGCATCGTACAAGAGCATACAATTCTTTATCATACGTGGAATAATTAAGAGCAGGGCCATTCAACTTTTCACTAAAACAAGTAAGGGGCTTTCCTTCTTGCATCAACACACCACCAATGCCAATTTCACTAGCATCACATTCAAGTTCAAAAATCTTACCAAAATTTAGAAGTTGGAGTAGCGGTGCATGTGTAAGCTTGTCTTTCAAAGTGGCAAATGACTCCTCTTGTGTGTGGCCCCAAAGGAATGCAACGCCCTTCTTTGTCAACTCATTCATTGGAGCGACGATGGTGCTGAAATCTTGGATAAAGTGGCGATAAAATCCAGCAAGTCCAACAAAACTCCGCACTTGTGAAACCGTTGTGGGTGTGGGCCAACTCTTGATCGCATTTATCTTGGCTTCATCAACTTCAATTCCCTGTGGAGTAACAACGCAGCCAAGAAAAGAGATTCAATCCGTGCAAAAGGTGCACTTCTCAAGGTTACCAAACAAACATGCATCTCTCAAAGCATCAAAAATAGCACACAAGTGAGATAAATGTTCATTCATTGACTTGCTGTAAATCAAGATATCATCAAAATAAATCACCACAATTTTTCAATGATAGAAAGTACTAGGTGCATTAGTTAATCCAAAAGGCATTACTAACCATTTAGAGAAATGGAACTTAGTCTTAAAAGTTATTTTTCATTTGTCACCTAATTTTATTATTATTTGGTGGTATCCACTTCGCAAGTCAATTTTAGAAAAACATAAAACCACATAATTCATCAAGCAGGTCGTCTAATCTAGGAATAAGATGATAATATCTAATAGTGATATTGTTAATGGCTCTACAATCAACACACATTCGCTAAGAACCATCTTTCTTTGGAACCAAAATAACAGGAACAGCACAAGGACTAAGGCCCTCACGTACATACCCACAGTTCAAAAGGTGTTGGACTTGTCGCTGAATGTTCTTAGTCTCCTCGGGGTTGGTTCTGTAGGCGGCGTGGTTTGGCAAGCTCGCTCTAAGAATCAAATCAATCTGGTGCTCAATTTCTCAAATGGGTAGCAGACCTAGAGGTATCTTGTGTGAAAAAACATCATGATATTCCTGCAAAAGAGTAGCAACAGGTGTAGGCAAAGAAGAAGCAAGATCTTCATATGAAAACAACGCATCCTTGCATACCAAAGCATAACATGAAGCATTTTCATCATAAATTTCAGCAAGGTCAAATTTTGTCGTAAGCATTACAGGACTTTTCAATTTAATTGCTCGCTGATTTTCAGCTGTAGGAGGATGTTCTTTATTCTCATTAGCAATTCTATCCCTATCAGCTTATACAATTTCAGCAGAGATTAAAGGTAGTAAAGTAATTTTCTTTTCTTTATGCACAAAGGTATATTTATTACTTTTACCATAGTGGATAGCATCATTATCATATTCCCATAGATGACCTAATAACAATGAACAACTTGCATAGGTACAACATCACAATCTACCGAATCAACATAGGTGTCAATGAAGAAAGGGACTCGACAAGTTTTTGTTAACTTTGCCTTACCAGAGTCATTTAACCACTAGATATGATACGGATGTGAATGTGACCGTGTGGGCAAATCAAGCTTAGTGATCAAATTAGTACTCACTATATTGTTGCAGCTCCCGCCATCAATGATCACGCGTGCATGTCAGTTCTTGAACACAAAGTAAATTTAAAATATATTATGGCATTGAAATCTTATCAAGGTGTACCTGTGCGAAGAGCGCTCGTTGTATAGTGATGGTCCTGTAGTCTAAAGTATCATCACCACCAAATATTTGGCCATCATCATCATCAAAAATCTTATCATCAGATTCTTCATCCTCAACATCCAAAGTGCTTATGTATCCTCTATCTTCAGTAGCAACATATGCCCGCTGACTTGGGCAATCTCGCTGCATATGACCCATACCATGGCATCTATGGCCCTTGATGTTAGAGGAGCACTACTACAAAAATGGTTTCCGCAGGTGGACTTAAACCTGTTTCAGCAGGCGGTTTTGATTTTCGCTGCCATTAATGAGCCTGTAAAAATAATTTATTTGTACACGCATTTAAGTGGACCGCCTGCACTAAAAAATTTAGTGCAAGCGGTTCTCTTAAAACCACCATCTGCACTAAAAGACTACCGCCTGCATAAATAACTGTAAGTGCATGCAGCATGGTAAGACCACTGCTGGCACAAATAGTTTTTTGGAAATAAAAAAAACACGCAATAACCAACGGCCCTTGCCGCCACTGGCCACGCCACGAACCGCATCACGGCCACCCCAGCACCGTACGTCTCCGCCCGCGCCAGCGCTAGTCACCGCACCCACGCCTGCTCGCTGTTCCGCTGCAGCTCCACCTCGGACCTTCGACACATGCTTGACACACAAAGCAACCGAAAAAGAGCAGTATCAGATCGACCGTATGCTATGGCAAGCGAGAACGCTGGACCAACTCCCTTGCCACAGCAGCTGAGGGCAGTTCGAAGGAGATCCAGCTCAGGGGACACAGGAGGCAGGGAAAAGCTGGTAAGGCGAGATAGGTACCTTGGAGGTGGAGGTGGCCCCGCTGGGGGTGGCGCTGCAGCAGCGCACCCTTCTCACTGCAGTCCTTGCAGGAGCGAAAGAGCCCTGCCGATGAAACAGCAGCAGCAGGCGCCGACGCTGCAGGTGCACGACGCGGAGGCGCCCCGCGATGTGTGCTCGGGGCTGTGCGACCTGCCCGGCTCCCGCTTCTTTGAGTCTTGGGACGACGCCTGGAGCTCGTGAGCGTATGATGACGAGGACCCGACGACGCTCCACGTGGCCGTGCTCACGCTCGGCACCGGCCTCGTCGACTCCCCTGGCCTGGCGGGAGCGCTGCCGGCGTCGCTCACGTCCCTCTCCGCGCTAATTGACCTTGTGCTCTACCCAGGCCAGGTCAAGGGCTCCATCCCCTCCCCTTCGCTGGGTCTCATGGATTTTGATTTGAAATAGAGAGAGAGAGGGGGGACGTGTGCTGCAGGCTGATACTGGATGGGAGGGGCACAGCCGCACAAGGCTTTTAAAAATCAGGTGAAGGCTACGATCCAGTGGAAACGAAAGCTGGAGCCTGATTGGCCGACGCACGGTAACGCGGATCGGAGGATGAGGTTGTTGCTTCCGGTGCTCACAAGGAACCGACTGCATTTGTGCACACGGCTGTCTTAATAAGCCGCCTGCACTAATCATGTTGATTAGTGCAGGTGGCTCTTTAGAAAAATTTGTTTGCACTAATTCTTTTCTGCAAGCGATTCTCTTTCTCTGGCCCACCTCGCTCTCTATACAGGCGGTAGATAATTATCAACGCCTGCACTTTGAGCAAAGGGTGTCGGGATAAACCCTTTTTGTAGTAATGGAGCGTCCTGTCAAAGTATTGGAGGATGTACTTTTGGTGGCTAGCTGCAAAGAAGGCTTACTCGAATCTGAAGGTTACGTCGAAGAGGCTGATTTTGGTGCCACTGCAGTGTTGAAGGTGGTGGAAGGCTTCTTGCTCGATGGTTGTGGCGTACATGTGGTCGAAGAAGAAGAAAACATCAACCGTAGAGTGTATATACAGTTGCTGTTTTGAAGTCGTCCCTGCAATTTTTTTTCTGCTAGCACAGCAAAATGAAACAACTGCTCGATAGTATCATAACCTTTATAATCAATAATGTCCTGAATTTCACAATGCAACCTACCATAAAAATGATAGATAGTATTCTCAACGTCCTCATCTATCTTACAACGCATCATACTGCTTTGTAACTCAACAAAATAATTTTAAACAGATTTATCATGTTGTTCTAAGCGTTGCAATTTTTCATGTAAATTTCTTTAATAGAAAGGAGGAATAAAGCGGTAACGTATAGCATCTTTCAATCTATCTCAATTATCAGATTGCAAATGCACTTTGCAAAGATCAGTCCACTATAGTAAAGCAAAATCTCTGAACTCAATAGTAGCTTGTCTAACTCTATGTAAAGTTCAGAAACTAAGAGGTGAATTTTTACTCTACAATAATCTCCCAATCAAAATAAGCTTCAGCATCAAAATTACCAGAGAACGGTGGGTTGGTAAACTTAATCTTAGCGAAAGGTTCGTAAGAAGCACGATTTTCATTATCTCCCATACCTTGGCGGTTATGGTGTTGACGATCGTGAAATCTATTCTGTTGTTTGTTGTTCTCTATCGTTATCAATGTCATTCTCAGAGTTGTTCTCGTCATTAACTTCCTCTTTCTCTCTCTGTGGTGGTGGATGTCTCTCAAGGGCCGTCATATGAATTGAGAGATGCTGGAATTGCTATTTTATTATCTGAAAGAGCATGTCCATTCCATTGAATTGCTCGGTCATCCTCTGATCAAACTTAGCAAGAGTGTCAGCAAGTTGATTTTGACTGACACAATCAGTAAAGTCATTCGAGGAGTTGGCAGCTTCAGAAGGTTCAGCCTTATCACTTTCAGACTTACCGCTCTCAGATTTGCCGCTTCCTGCCATAGTTAGAAAACAACAAAGAAACACGGCAGCATATTTTCCTTACACTACGGCGGTGTGGGATCTGTGGTGGAAAATCTGCAAAAGAAAACGACTTATCAAGTTCTTACACGATTTTTACCAAAGCAAAACAAAAGGATGATACAACCGGTGGCAGGAGAAAATAGAGAGTCGTAATTCTACAATTGCAGGGTTAAATACTATGTTGATCCGAAGTGGATATGTTGTCACACCCCAAATTTTCTAATTTGCATATGTGAACCTTTTTCAATAATAAAAAGTAAAATTTCCAATTATTTTAATGGTTTTATCTATTTATTTTTGAATTTTAAATGTATTTAAAATTTTCTTGAAAATAAAGTTTTAATGTTTTCATTATCATTCAACTTGCTTTTATAAAAGAATTTTTGCATGTCTTTTAAAAATAAATTATTTCAAAAAGAGGTGTTTTCTCAAAATTGTTAAAAGATTTCTTAACTGGATAAATGTTTTAAATTAATGACAGAAACTTTTCAAAATTTTCCTTTATCCCATAACTATTTCAAATGAATTTATCTCTATTTTGAAATAACTAAAATAATCTGATTAAAAAAAAGAAAACCTTCCCAGCCCAACCGCAGCCCACTATCCTCACTTCCCCGCGCTTTTCAGCCCCGTCGCCCCTCCCACCTTCCCTTCTCTCACCGCCACCTTGGCCCCACTCGTCAACACCTTCTTCTCCAACCGCTGCCCTGGCCACCTCTGATCCCCCGCTATGGCTCCCAACATCGTGCCACCCTTGTACGCCCAAGTCCCGGTGATTGCCGCCGCCTAGACGGCACCCCGACGCAGTTGTGAGCCTGAGACCCGCATGGTAAGCTTCCCCTTTCCGAACTCATTATTTTGGTCCAAAGCCCCCGCAAAAACCAGCCACCGGAGCCCCGGCACTGAGCTCACCGGAGCCGCTACCCATGGCGCGCCACTGTCGGCAGCCGACCACCAGCTATCCTTGCTGCGACTGCCCTTGGCCAACAGATCCATTTCAACGGCCGAGATTAGATCATATTCGCTCCTTTGATCTTTTAAATCTGCACCATCCGTCCGATTCAAATCCAAAGGTCAGCTTAATCCACGTGCTCTCTTTCAATCCAATCCATCCGATCTAAATCCGACGCCTCAAATTAATCCATGAGTTTCCAATAACAAAATAAATACTCAACAAACTCCTAAAATATCTCTTTCCCTTTATATTTCCCACCATCCTTTCAACTCCCCACGTCCTCCCCCAACCCCCTCATATTTCTCTCTTCCCAGCAGATCACGACCAGCCATCTGTGCCTCTGATTCTGATCGACATTCCCGGAGATCTACCCAACCAACTTGCACCAAATTTTGTCAAAAGGTGCGCCTTATTGTCCTCTACGACATATCCAAAATTCGTAACCATTGGAGTTCTGTAGATTTTGGGATCTGCATCGCAATGACTGCTGCTCTCTGATCTAGATCTGTTTAGCGCATGGATCGGTAATCTTTTCCGTGTTTTCCTCAATTTCGGCCATCTCTTTGATGAAACTCTTATACCATGTTGTGTTTCAGAAAGTCTCCTTCTCAACCCTCAAAGGATTTGCCATGATTCCTCATGGTTCTATCAGAAACGTGATTTCTTCATCAACTGCCGCTACAGAACAAATACCATATCCAATTCATCGATCTGCTTTTCACGTTAAATCTAGTTCAAGCTACCATGTCTCGATCATGTTCCAGAAAATTATACATGTTTCTATTCAAACACTTTCTTGAACCTTGCAGTCAATCATCAGAAACACATATGTCTTTGCAATGCTGTTTGTGTGCAGTCAGACGTGTTGCCTCCGTTCATCACTTGTTATCATCTAATGCCTTGAAGTTTTCCTGCTGTAGTATGATCCTTTGTGAGTCCCTCAACCTTGTTATCACTCTATAATGACCTTTCAATATTGCATATGGTTTTTAGTTTTGGTTGCTTGATTATTTGTTTGTCCGTAGTTGCGCAAAGAGACGAATACAAGTCAAAATAAACGAAGACTTTCAGAATCAACACTCAAAAATCAATGAGCAGTAATACTATTACAAAGGCAAGTATTCTTGATCGTCTAGTGCCTACTTTACAAAACATCTATCTTGTAAATTACATGCTTGTGTCAAATTGATTGCGCACCTATTATTAGGTTTCACCTAGTTTTTTTTATTATGCTTTGTCGCCCTAGTTTACTTTTTTATTGGGTAGATCACATGCTTAGCTCTGTTGTTGTCAAGATGAGTGATATTAACTTGATTTATTATCATACTTGCTTCATGAGGATTAATAGGTTATTTAATAGCAACATTGAGATTAGTGATTTGGATGATATGGTTCGTGTAGGGCTGTGTGGGGTTACCGACATTGTCCCTTGGTTTGTTATCGTCTCAAATCTAAGGACCGATTCGTGGAACGACCACCCATGTGCGACCGTACAACCACGAGCCAAGTATGGGTGCGGCCTAGCGTAGTAAGTGGTAGAGACCAGTTCTGTAAGTGCCAACTGGTGGAGCGGAGAAAGCGAGGTACGCCAAGATCCGTCTGGAGAGAGATGTGTAGGGAAGGGTTACTCCCGAGAACCATCTGGCACAAGAGAGGGCCTTTCCGAGGTTACGGTTAGTGTCTGATAGGTGAAACCTTAGTGAGCACGTACAAACTGGAGGAAGCCATAGAAAAGATTTGAAGTGATCTCCTGGCCTCCACAATAAAGAAAGTATGCAGGTACACAGCTGTCACAGGCATAATGAAGATTCTTTAGTCCACCTAAAAATAAGAGATGAAATCACTTCTCGTGGAAAATGTGTACAATCTCTGAAGAGTTAAAATTGCTTAGACAGCCGTGCTCACGGTCATGAGCATGCATATACCCTCACATAATTAGTGAGCTTGGGTATGGTTTGGTGATGCTAGTGATCACAGTGAAAGACTGTGATTGGTTCTTTTGTTGGTGTTACAGCTGGGTAAGCTGTAGGCATGTTGGTTTATAGATGTTCGATGTCTATCACTTAGTAAATAGGTGCTTAATAGGAAGTGTGTCTCTGTTGTGAGCTTTTATGCAAAAGAACCCTATATTGCCTTTGCCTTACTTATTGCCACATGTCATCTTTTCTCACACTTGCTTAGTACACCCCATACTCAATCTTGCCTTTATAAATGCTGCTCAATTAAAAGGCAAGTTTAAGAGGACATTGAAGACACAGGAGCTGAAGTCTAGGCGTGTCGTCTCTCTGATCAACTGCCTATGGAAGCTGTGCTACGCTTGGTTTTCTTTTCCTTTGCATTTGGTAATCGCTGCTTTTCTCTTTAATCGTAACATTGTTATGTTTTACCATTAATAAAGTCACTTTATGTGTAAAATTTGATTATTGTGCACACAAAAAGGTCACTTGGTTTTAACCTTAAAGCCGAGTGTGACATATGTAGAGCTTGGAGGGCTGAAATAATGATTAGTGAAACACAATTCTATAATAGATAGTAATACTGAATAAGTGTTCTAAGTATGTAATTCTAGTTGCTGGTCGAATCTTAAAAAAATTCCAGATGCGAACAATGATAAGACACAAAGAATAGCAACAGACACAGCTCCAAAGATCAGCAATCAGCACGGGTATAGCCCAAGACAGTGATGTCACCTCAATGATGTCACTTTTTTAATTTTTTTTTTAATTTTTGCTATTTTTCTCTTTTCCAAAACACAAAAAAAGGAACACCAAGAAGTTTCAGATCGATCCAATAAAGGATTTGTTCTGTGAAAAATCATGAAGATGTCTGAAATTGCAGGCAAAAACTTGTAAATTCACAAAGGTCCACTTTTAGGGGGAATTTAGCCTTGAAAATTTGTTTGAACTAGATGCATCTTTTTGTTCTAAGAATTTGAAAAAAATGCGCTCGATTTCGAGTTCGTATGCAAAAGTTATGCCCGTTTTACTAAAGAGTGCCCGAGACACGTTTTTGGAAGGTGTGAAACGCAATCGAGATGCAATCCGTGGCAATTTTATGGATGATTGAGCAGCAGATAATTATGGAGAGGTGCATCTATGAAGGTGGATCTGTTTGTGATCGAAATATGGGGTGGGTGGGTGAGATAAAATTTTGATACAAAGAAAACAAATAACAGATGTGACACATTTACAGATCTAAATGATGCAAGCGATGAACGATGAAGGAAATAACTGGATGCAAAAATATTTCAAAATTCAGCAATAGAAACACAAACTCAGCACTACGGACTCTAAAATTATATTATGCAAAGGCTAAACATGGCTTGGACAGAGGAATACCTAACGATATACTATTTTTTTGTTGCAGCTTTTCTGTGGACGATAGCATAAATGCAAAATAAACAAAGATAGATGTGAACTTGACGATATACCTGAAGCTCTGATTACCACTTGATGTGTACGTAGTTTTTGATCTTTCGTCAGGTCGTGGTAACTCTCGATTTGGTGAAGATGCAACACACAATTGATCCAGTCTCAAATCAACTAAGATCTGAACCCCGAAACCAATTACCACTTCTTCTATGGTTATCAACCATGCACATATGATTGACTTCGTCAAAAAGGCTAATCTCAGCCTGCGAATCGAAGAACACAAGCAAGAACAAGGAAGAACGCAACTCAATTGCGAAATCTAGATTAAACTCATGAAGTTGGAATCTAACAAACCGTCAAACGGCAAAACTGTTTGATAACAGATGAAACTAAGCAAAAACCTATCCTAATGATTGTGGCTTCTGTTTATATAGAGTTTAGTACATTCTTAAGAGTAAACTCTAATACTAATGGACCTAGAAAAGATACATGGCCCAAGAGTCAAAAGATAGTATCGCAGTACTCAGGCAGTTTCTGAACGTCATCTTGTTTTAATGATTTCTGTTGACTTCGGTTGAATTTGGAGATGATACTAGTGCCTTTGAAAATGTTATCTTATTAGCTTTTTATACATATCTAGAACATCCAAAACAGATCTCGTATGCGATCAGAGTATCCGTTTAAGTGCGGACTACTCCTGAAAACTAGGGCAACTCGACTCTGAGTTGAATTGAATCTCTTGCGGGGTTCAACGTGCCTTGCTGGTCTTGATCATCTCTAAGTCCTTCTTCATTCTTTACTTACCCTTGTCAATGTTTTTAATCAAGATAAAACTATTAGGTAGCAATCTATTCTCAAAAGAAAGAAGACATAAGTTTAGGAACGATCTCACATTTAAATTCAGTTATCGTGCACGTGCTTTTGTGATTGAACTATCTATAGTAGGTGAAGCGTTATTTGTACCCAATGAAGAAATGTACTCGTCAAAACATGTAATATTTTTTAAGGAGATCATGTATATCTGCATTTTATAAAAACAATGCACGCATTGACTCTTTGTTAAACATGCATGTGTACTCTCTCTTTTATATTTCACCTTTGTTTTTATATTTTTTATTTCCAATTTTTTATTTTTTTACTACGCTCATGACTACACTACTAACAATTGATTTTTATATTGTTGAAACATTTTATTTGAACCAATTAATTTTTATTACTAGAACAATTAACTTTACTACTAGAACAATTAACTTTTATTATTTGGAACATTTTATTTTCACCACTGAAATAATTATATTTTACTATCAAAACATTCAATTCATAAGAACATTCAAAAAATTTAAAAATAAAATTATATTTTATGTGGGATCTCATTATTTTATATTAGCAGAATGTGATAGTTTAAAGAGATTCAAAAAATGAGTTCTGGTTTATTTGAAAAATTATTTCTAAATTTATAATACCAATAAAATCTCATCTGATATTTAATCCCGGCCTACATGTTTAGGTGTGGCTCACTCACAGAGGGTTTGAACAGGCTTCAAAACAGACTAACAGTGAATAACTGCAATCAAGCGAACAAAGAAAAAGGACCAAAACTAAAAAAAGTCAGCCCACGTGGGCCGGATAGGGTGGTCGGAGGCACTCTGGGGCCTGGGCATTGGCTCATGCGGACTGTAACAACACAGGCCCTCGTTACCTGGAAAAACGACGACGACGACATCCGCAGCTGCGGAGTCGCCCGGAGCGTGCCGCTGCCCACAGCCAAACCCCCCCCCCCTCCCCACCCCCCCTGGGAAAAAAAAAAGAAGTAAATTTCTTATTAGCTATCTAAAAAATTTGTAGTTTTTTATCAACCACTGAAAAATTTAAATTTTTTTATTAACTACTAATGTTAACTTTTTTTTATTAGCCACTTTTATACATTTGAGACCTTGAAAAAGATCATTCTACCTTTTTTCAATTTTTCTAAATTTTATTATTACTCATTTTAGTGGATGTATTTTTTTTTGTGCATCTAAAATTTCACAAGAAAATTTTTTACTTACAATTCAAATTCAAATTCAAATTCAAATTTTAAAATTTAATCTAAACTATTTTATTTCCTTTTAAGCTTATGGGTCATAGTGTGAATTTGTGAGATAAAATTAATTTTTATAACATTCTTTAAAATGGGTAATAAAAAACTTAGTAAAAAAAATGATTGAAAGGCAAATAAGCCTCTTCAAACCTTAAAAAAATTAATATTAGTGGTTGATAAAGAAATTCAAAATTTTTTAGCGTCTAATAAGAAATCAAAAGTTTTTTCAATGGGCTAATAAGGAATTGAAAAAAAAAAAAACATCGGCACGCCATGGCCGCCCACGCCGGGCGCACGGACGGCTCCGGCCGACTCCGCAGCGGCGGATGATGTTAAAAGATCTGCGTATCCTCGTTACCTCGCTGTGACGAGCATATTTTGGGCATCAATTTTTTCATTTGGACCAGTGTTCCCAGTAGCCGTTTAGTTGTTGTCCATGACATGCTCGCGCTTCTAGGTGCTTATTTATATGTTTTTCCAAAAGGCCAAGTCAATTCACAACCATGCATGAACGAGGCCTTCGGTAAATGTGTTGCATTTCTTGACCGAGGCTGCTGACCAAAATCACGGGGCATGGGAACATACATCCGTGTCAGACACGAATAAGGACCAAGTGCCCATCTCCATCTCATGAGAATACTACGACTCGTCACTAATTACTATTTACTAGAAACGAAAGGTAGATGAAATGAAATGAAATGGCAATAGATAAGAGGTTTGATCATATGGATTTCTCAGTAAATAAATCAAACGATGACTGCCAATGGAAGTAATGGAATCGGATCTCACCATTCTTCAAGTAAGAAAGATAAGAACAATCGTCGCCCATGAAACATGGAGGTCATAATCCACAACAGCTGAGCGTTTGTTGGGTGGATCACTGTCCTATCATTGTAAAGATTGTTGGGTACATCATCAGCTAAAAGGTTAAAAGGATCTGACAGCAGTAACCACTGGAACAAAAGAAGGATATACCTTTAGCTTAAGACAAAACTTTATCAAAACGCCAAAGAACTTTAACTCTCACCAATTGAATTCCAATGAAGTTAATCAGGACATATTGGTTCACTTACCATTGAAATTCTAGTAAAAATATTTCAATTAAGCCGCACCAATTACCAGGATATTAATGATCTGACACCAATATTTAACTTGAGATGCAAAATTCCTCAAGTACTCCATTTATATTACCTAGTACTCGATTTATATTACCACAATCATGTTCCATGAATAACATATTAAGAACTACATTCATTTTACGAAATTCTTATTCTGGCCTCCACGAATGAAATTTTTTAGTTGTACAAAAATTAGTTGAGCCTATCATCATGTTCATCATGAAAAGTATTTTCATCCCAGGCAAATTGAAATACACATTACAGGTGAAACCCACAAGGAAAACAAGATGAACTAAAAGGGGGGAAGATACGTAAAAAACAAACTGAAAAAAAAAAAGAAACAAGAGTAATAAGCATGATTGCATTCCTAATTTCCCACGCAGTTGCTCGTTCATAGTAATTTCATTGGATCGATTAGCAGCCTTTGTCATGCATCATACAATGTTAAACGTAACCAAAAGCTAACATACATAGTTGTCGGACTCACGTCATGGATTTCAACATCAGGGTAGAAATTTTAGGTATCTCAAACTTTTTCAACAAAAATATGCAATGAAAGGTGTGCACCTAACTTGTGCAATGATAAATTATACCAGAAGACAATGTCGTATCACAATCAGTAACTATGTCTTCAAAATGCATGTTTCACTCCTAAACACAAATTATTTCTAGCTTAATGACCATTGGAGTTGAAAAAACTATGGTATAATTATATTATGGTGATTGAATTAAAACCATGAATGTGACTAACAATTACGTATGTAGCGATTGGTTGCTTTAGTAATGGATGTCGACTCTGAGTGTTGGCTTGGGTAGTCGTCATTTGGTGTAGTCATTTTTCTTGAGTCCATAGGTAAACTTGACTACTGGCCCGGGGGGGGGGGGGGGGGGGGGATGTTCAATGTTTATCTTAATTAGTTTCACACCATATCACAAAGTAGGTTCGATATTGTTCTTGTTGGTCTCTCAGGTGGTAGTGGCAATCGAGAAGCTGAGGAACTAAAAGCCCAAAGTTGAAATCTCAACTTAATACGAGTCACTGTAGGGTACAGTGGGTCATGGGTGTCACCACAAGGTACAATGAGTTTTAAGATGGATTTAAGATGCCGCCCTTATGATCCTTCGGCAGTTTCGGTCAAATTTGTCATTGGAGAAACTTATTGTCAAGCCAAGTAATAATATATTTCCTAACGCACCGCCAATTTCTTTGCTAGTCTAAGATTGAGGGGGTTGGTGATAAGCAGATTTTCAATGCGATGTGTTACCCTAACACAATGACCTAGTTGTATTTTTACTCACCAATTATCCTCTGTTTCATTTCCATCCATTTGCAAGAAGAAAATACAGTCACCATTAGATGATCCTGGTGTTTGTTACTCAATCTCAAGATCGGTTAAACATTACATGCATACTCCCTCTGGTCCTAAATTGGCATCAACATTGACTTCTCACATCAACTTTAACTATTTATCTTATTAAAAACATTTGATAAATATCATATATTATATTGTAATTTGCTTTATTGTTAAAGTTATTTGAATCATGTATTAAAATTGTACATATTTGAATTAATTTTTTTAAATAAAATGAATGGTAAAAGATGACATTAAAAGTCAACAATGATATCAATTTAAAAACAGATAGAGCAAATATTTTTATGAGCTGGAGCGCTGTGGAGCCTTCCGCGATGTAAGCATCCAGATCAAACTGGTTGCTAGTAACGTGATTGGTAGTACTAAAAAGGATGTGGTGGCTGTTGTTTTCATGAGCTGTGTGTGATAGGTCCATGTTGGCGCATTATATATGTTAAACTGATTACAAGTGTTCCTGGAATATGCTGGGAATCTTGCAGGGGACTTTTCATTTTTTTAAATGTGAATCTAACAGATGATTCGCGCCACACATTCATCTGGGTGTTACGCGTGCTGGTTCTTACCAGCTACTCTACCTGATTTGAGACGAGCAAATTGTCAAAAGAAAAACGGGATCGCTCCATCATTTTATACGACTGGAACTGTTTAGACATCTTTAGACTTCCCTATGTACTTCACTTCCATGTGGCCCCATTGGATCCGCCGTGTCGAAAATCATATAAAGGCCCCAAAGTTTGGAACTGCCATGTTAGTATTACATGAAAATCATATATAGCTTAGAACAATTGTTAATTTTAACCGGCGACAATAATTTTAAAATAGCAAGAGTATATATAACCAGTCCATATCTCAGAAAGCTTGAATATATATTGAAATACTTCAAAAAAAAAAACTTAACTGGCACCCATCAAAATGTTCATACAGCATGAGTGTTTCCTTTTTACTAACCGACAATCAAACGCTATGGCATTCTCTATGATGGTCTCGCATCATACACTTGTCGACGGATGGGCTCACAATTTCAACTAGGACAAAAGCGATTTCATATATTTTATGCTGAAGAAAAGCACATTGTATGTTGTGCTTGTTCTGGTCGCACACTTGTCGCTGCATTAGCTCAAAGTATCAAACTAAGACAAAATTAAACACCTTAATAATTTTGTCCATTGATAAAATAAACGTGTACGTCTAAATGCATCGAACCACTCAGTTGTACGTAAAGAGATGATGAATGAATCCAGCACATATATACATGATTGATTGCTCATGTTGGCCTAAATTTTGCAAAACAAAAGAAAAGAGAGACATGAGGTACGCAGGCCAGACACCAGCTACAGCCACTGCACTAAGATTTTACCCAATTTTTAAAACCTAAGGATTGCAGGACGGCAGGGAGGCTTTTGTTTCGGGGTCCTGCTGTGTCGTCACTTCAGCCAAAGCGCCATCGACCCGGTCCACCGCTACCCTCCTCCCGTCCATTGCAAATGATTTGCCGCTTTCCGAAGATCTCATCGCTGCCCCACCCGGCTGAGAAAGGGATCTATCACTTTAGCCGGGTCCTTCTGTTTTCCCTCGCTCGATCGTGCAGAGCACTTCTTCACAGTCGCAAAGCTCTTCTGTCTGTGGTCTTAGACTCTTCTGGGAACGAGTAAGTCAGGAAGTGATATCAGACATGACATATGGGAAAGAAAAAGTTGTACTTAAAAGTGACAATGACAGTTAATTTGGAACAATTAGAAGAGGCTAAAGTGACAAATAAAATGGAACAGAGGGAGTATGGTTTATGCTTGGTTTAGAACGCAGAAATTTGAAATGAATCTCACATGAATCAGTTCAATTTCATAAAAAAAAGAAGAAACAAGAAAAATCCTCGGTTCCAAATGAGGTCTTAACAATTCTACGGTGGCCAAACTTTGGTTCGGTGAAACTGATTACAAAAGAGAGATTTGGACAAAGTGTCATGGCTAAAGCAAAACACTCATTAGTGCATGCACTGAATGCTGGAAGATGGATTCATCTTCTGAAAGATTGGCCGTGCTCAAGCCTCTCGACGTCCATCGCTTTAAAACTTTCGGTGGCATAGGAAATTAAAATCTACTACATAAAACGTGGCCATCCTAGCGTTCACTACTGTAAGTGCAACGGAATTCATACGAAAAGTTTCATCTGCGAATGGTCATCACTCATCAGGTGGTCCAACAAGATCCGCACCGATCCGAATTCTAGATGCCACCTGTTGTAGACGGAGACAATAATTAAGAATGTTGAGAGTGTTCTTGAATTTGGACGCTGATTAATCAACGATTCGCAGCCGTCCATCTCTTTCACGGAATTAGTTCGTTTCTCACGATCACGTAGATAAAGTAGGGCAAGTGCGAATAGTTTGACAAAGCTTATGATATGTGTAGTTGCTTGCTCCACAAGGGCATCGATGGAACCACATACTTTGTTCTTAACGTCCATGTCACACTATAAAGCCACACACACCACATTTCCAAGCCTAGCTTTCTTTGCCCTTGGCCCTTTCCCCAACCAATGTTGACACGACAGGGAGTGGCTAGACAAAGCAACACCAACGCATTGGTAGGTAGTACAAGGCACTATGGACATCATAACTTAGCAATGACTCAGACGAACAAGTGGTAACTAATTGTAGTTGTACATGGTGGCGTCCAGGAGCGGCTGCTGGTGGAGCATGGCGCCGGCGAAGGGGGACGGGTCGTAGACGGCCAAGGCCGAGGTGGCGGCGTCCATGTACTGGATGAGCTGGAGTAGAGACTGCAGGCGTGCGCCAAGCTCGAGGGACCGTGCACGGAGCATCTCGTTCTCGGCCTGCACGGCGACGCACCGGCGCACGGCGTCGTGCGCGGCCTTGGTCAAGGCACCGTTCCGGGCGCGCAGGGCGGCCACGTGCGCCGTGAGGTCGTCCAGCTGCCGCTGCTTCCGCGCGCGGGAACGCTGCGCGGACAGACGGTTCGACTCCTTGCGCTTGCGCTTCCTCTCCTCCGTCACCGAAGCCGGGACGGCGGCGTGCTGCGCCTGGTAGGCGCTGTCGGACCCGGCCGGCGATGGCGACGGCGACGCGGTCACAGTCGAGGACATCATGCCGGGAGAGGCCATGTTCTGAGTTACCTGGTTAATCACTCTTTTCTGATTTACCTAGCGATCTTAACAGATATTAGCACGTATGTTCTGGAGCTTTTGCGTGCAGGTGGTTAATTATGAGAAGACGTAGAACCAGTAGAGGAAGACGATGGAGAAGGACTGCACGAGGATGGTGGATGTTATCATAAACTCAGGGATCAGAAGCGGAGCTGCAGCAGTATGCTCGATTATGCGACCAGAAGCATCAAAAGGCCAGAGGAAGTCTGGACAGAGTTTCGGCCTGACCAAGCAAGATTCCCAGCTGAAAATTTCGGCAGAGTGTCGCCCTAGACAACAAGGTTTTGCTGCTGGAAATTTGGGCGGAGTATTGCCCTGCAGTAGGGTTTTCAGCTGGAAATTTGGGCAGAGTGACGCCTTAATCAGCAACGTATATCTTGCCCAAAAATTCGGCAGGGTAACGGCCTGAACAGCAAGTTTTCTGGACACTAAGATCCAGCAGAGTCTCGCCTGGACAAACAAACACTACGTAAAGCCTGTCCTACCACAGCAAGGTTCCAGACAGAATCTCCAAGGAACAGGGAACTATCCAATGGGGAGCTGCAGAGACACAGCAGGCAGATGGCTAGTTAGGCGAGGGACAGAGGTCAACTACTGCACTGCACTGCACACTGCAGGCTTGCAGCAGCAGAGACAGCACGCAACTGCGGAAGGAAACCTTAGAGAGGGGAGTAGAGCGAAGGGGAAAAGGGAATTGGGGTCTGGAACGGGTGCTCAATTTATAGCCGCGGAGCCGAGGGGTTGCTTAGGGGTTAAGTGGGTTGCAGCGGGGCAGAAAACTAAGCGAAAGGCGTGCGGTGGTGGCGGAGAAAGCGACGACGCGAAAGCGAAGGAAAGAAGAAAGCGGAGACGGGCGGGCCGTGGAGGGTAAAGGTCGTTGGAATCTCCGGTTAGGTGTCTGCCGCTGGTTCCACTGGGTTGGGGGTCGGGTTCGCTGGTAACCCGGGTTAAGATCGTGGCCTGGTTCATTTTGTGACGTATGGCATAGTTCTAGACTTGTGTGGAATGAGCCTGGGTCAAGTCGTGCTGAGCGCTGGTGACAACGAGAGGCGCGTTATTCTGACTCAAGTGGTCGCCTCGGCGAAAATGCAAGTGAACTCACGGAATGTGTTCGTCATTGGGACTGGACCGGCTTGGCCTGACCCGGCCTGGTCCGACCCGGCCCGATCCGGCCTGGCTCGACCCTGATCCATTCTACAATTTTCGGGCTGCCCTGAAAAGCTGATGGAGTAGCGATCAGGATGCACTGAGCCATTCAGCTGGCATCACCCGATACAAGTGCTGACCCAACTCACTCCGTGGTTTAACCCAAAACTTGATCATAAAAGTCGACCGGTCTTGAACTGATTTGTGATTTCAGCCCATCAACAGATATAAAATTCCATTGTTTGACAAATGAGCAGCTATTGTAGCCCATTGATCGTTTCATTTTGGGAACGTTAACAACAATATAAGTTATCTAAATTAATTAACTACTGCAACACATTATTCCAAAAAAAAAAACTACTGCAACATACTATTCCCAAAAAAACTTCATTTCAAGTTTAATCAAATTGGAAATTCACTTAATTGCACTAATATATGCTAATCATATTACTAATGGTGCTGTTAGAGATCAATAGGCTATGTACTGCAAGCCTAACCTTCTGGAAATGGTGGTCACCTGCTTTTCTCCAAGGCTTGGCGCGCTGTCTGCTTTTTTATGTGGCAGGCCTGGCTACACTTCCCATCCAGGCAACAAATTGCTAGTGCCCTGCATGTGGCGAGCCTATACGAGGCTTCACACAGGATACCAAAAACACCCTTTGTAATTTCAGCCCACCAATAGAAATAGAACTCCATTGTTTGACAAACTAGCAGCTACTGTGGTCCATTGATCGTTTCATATTTTGGGGAACGTTAACACCAATATAAGTTATCTAAATTTATTAACTACTGCAACACTCTATTCCCCCAACAAAATTTCATTTAAAGTTTAATCAAATTAGAAATTCACTTAATCACACTAATATATACGAATCATATTAATAATGATGTTGTTAGAGATTAACAGGCTATATACATTGAGCCTAGCCTTCTGGACATGGTGGCCGCCTGCGTTTCTCCACGGCCCGGCGTGATGGCCGCATTTTTATGCATCGTCCCATGTAGGCAACCGATGGATGTTGCGCTGCATGTGACGACCATATATGAAGCCTCGCACAGGATATCAAACATGCCCTTTGTGATTTCAGCTCAACAATTAAAAATATAAGGCCGCACCATCTAGGCGGCCTCAGAGCGCTGCCACGATAGCTCACTCCTCTTCCGTTTGATATGTTGTCTACGACCTATATATAGTGTGCACATCAGATATTCCCCTGTATTGCTTCTCCCCTCCTTTAATTTGAGTGTGACATTTCAGGATAGTATAATCTGCTACCATAGCTAATTCGACCTTCAACATACTGGTGTCGTGTCCCTGTGAGTGCACCTGTTTTTTGACAGTAACTATACATGAGGATAGACTGCTCTCCCTCTCTTTGCTATTCGATGGATTTTTTTAGTTCACCCGGAACGGAAATACTAAACAGACCGAAATCACCGATGGAGAACGATCAAAATTACTAAGGTAAGCAGTCGAAAAAATACTCAAGGAAATAGAAGTTACTCAAGGAATTAGAATAAAATTGCTGAGGCATGAACTATTTCTCTTAAAAAATACTCAAGGAAATAGAAGTTACTCAAGTAATTAGAATAAAATTCCTGAGCTGGTTCGTAAAATATTTCCTCCTACCTTCGTCCTGCAACCTGGTGCCGTCACATTAGCCTGTGAATGCACCAGTTTGTTGATAGTGACAATCCAAGAGAGTGGTCTGCTCCTCCTCTCATCCCTGTCGTGCAACCTGGTGCCGTCACATTAGCCTGTGAGTGCACCTGTTTGTTGACAGTGACAATCCATGATTGTGGCACGTTTCTCCTTTCTTTCTTATGCGATGGATTTTACATTTCTCCTGTAGCAAAATTACTGATGAAACCAAAATTAGTCAAGGAAATTAATTGAACAGGATTACTAAACTTTAGCATACGGACCTAAAAAGTTACACAAGAAAACAGTAATTTTATTAAAGGAGCTAGGATAAAATTACTGAAAACGACGTCAGTAAGACGGAGATGATTGAAAGGCAACAGGATAAAGTGACTCTTAAGTGGGCAGCTCAGCATGTGCCATCACAGTTCCCTCAACCAAACTATCAGACACAAATAGGTGAGGAGGCAACTAAGCATTTAAGCGTGACAGTGCCTACAGATGCAGCATCATATCATATCATTTTAAATTCTTGTCGGTAGGTGGCTGTACAAGTGCTCTTCATCTCTATATAAGCATGCAGCAGCGTTTGTTTCATCTCATCGTACTTTCCACCTCTACTTGCCTTGTATGTACAAAGTGTGGGAAGAGACCTGGTGCTTCTTAGCTCCTTCAAACCTAACTTTCGTACATGGCTGTTGGGAAATAGACAGCACTTCCAGCCTAAATTTCTCAACAAATTTGTTCTAGGAGGAAACAACATTTCATAGAGTGTGCATTTATTATAATCACAGCACTTAATAAATAACGATTTGTGTGTGGTTTTTTTGTTTTGGTGACTTTGCTAGCCTACGTTTCATAAAGATTTTAGCTGCGCTTTCCATGTTGATTTGATTACGTTTCTTTATTTATTATTACTTATTTTTTATAGATACTTGGTTGATGTGTGTTGGCACCCAAAAATGGCTTCACCGGAGTGTCCGTGCGTGGTGCTGGACTGTTCGGTAAGGTCTTCTCGGTAAGGTCTTCTCGGGTTTGAGGCACTTAACTCACCAGAATATCCGGCACTTTGTCAGATTGTTCGGTAAGCCCTCTCGGGTTTGGACATTCGGCCCACCGGAGTATCCAGCATTGTACCGGATTGTCCGATAGGCCCTCTCGGATTTGGGCACTCGGCCCACCGGAGTATCCACTACTATACCGGACTGTCCGATAAGCTTTCTCGGGTTCTGGTGTTTTGTATACCGGAATGTCCGACACAGCGTCGGAGAGTCTGACAGGCTCTCTCGGGTTCCCAGATTTACACGACGGAGCACCGGAGACTCCGGTTACCGGAGTGTCCGATACTTTATCGGAAACTTCGGTAGTGTGGATTTAAGAAAGTTTTTAGCAGATCAGTTTCAAATTTTTTCCTAACTTTGGTGATCTGTTGCTTTGTGAGAGAAGATTATCCCACCTCTATAAATCAGAGGCCATGATCGGTTGAGAGGTATCTCAATCGATCAAACCATTTGCCTCTACACTTTGCATTTTTCTAACCCTAATCCCCTCACTCGACCCTCGTTTGCTGTTTTTCCTTCGTCCCGGTGACGTTTGAGGACCGATCCGGCTGGTCTGATCGAGCCCGGATCAAGCCTAAGACAATCTTCCTTTGACGGGGTCCCTTCTGAGGCGAGATTTTTCAGGTGCTATCTCAACCTGGTGTTGAAGAGACGCCGACGTTCCCGCACATGGATATGCGAGCAGTGTGTCAGCCCAGACCCGATTCGGCGTCAACACACTTTTTGGCAACTCTGCTGGGGAGAGTGATTTCTGTTGTACAAACCGAATTGTCGTTTTCATGACCTCCGAGATCTCCACGATGAACATTGTCTTGCCATCCTTAGAGGAGTTGCCTGGGGAGGCGCGCAAGGTGTTCTTAGAACGCCGGAGAGCCTCCGAAGAGGCGTGCAAAGCACGCGAGGAGCGAAAGCTACAAGAGTACTTGACGTGTTTCAAGAAAGACCGTCAAGCCGCGATCTCTCAAGTGAAAGAGCCTGTTCTTTCGGCTGTTGACAACGACGCGACCATGGGCGTTGCCATTGTAAGAACATCTTCGCGTCCACCCATTACTTTTGAAGATCTTTCATATTATTTTGATGACATAAAAAAGGTCTTAACAAATGATATACAATACATGATCAAAAAAACTTGTCTAAAGCTAAAAATGTTAGTATTGCATCATCGTCTCATGTTGGACGTGTAGCCAGTACATCGGCGCCTACTATCTCTAATGTAGAACATATACGTATGGCATGCCATTGAACTCGTTTAGTCAACAGACTAGTTTTCCACCACCCGTGCAAACCAACGCTTTAGTGATATCTTCCACTAGCGTAGAGCCAATTACTAGCATCCTCAATCCGGTAACAAACCGATAGAGTGAATTGGCTAACTTTGGGTGTGTTTCGTTGAGCTATGAGCTGTGAGCTGTGAAAAAGCTGCTGTAAAATATGAGCTGTGAGAAAGCCGTTTGGCTTAAAACAGCTGTGAAGTTGTAAAACTGTAAGACAAATATATATAAGTATAATATATATAATATATATTATAGTTTATAATTATTATATAATTATAATTATATTGCATAACTATAATAATATATAATTATAACATATATAATATTATATATATTATAAATATAATATAATATAATATATAATATAGATTATAACTATATAATTATAATATAATTACAGTTATATTACATAATAATATATAATTATATATTAATTGTAATTATATAATACAATTTTAATTATATGTTACTAAAATTGCAATTACACTTTTATTATATATATATATATATATATTACATAGTTATAATTATATATAATTATAATAGTTATATAATTATAATTATATTACATAACTATAATAATATATACAATCATAATATATATAATATTATATATATTAAAAATATAATATAGATTATAATTATATAATTA